>VZUI01047456.1:0-73707 GCA_013401135.1 Cettia cetti
CGGCGCTGTGGCGGCGGCTCTCGGCCTGGCTGCCGCGGGGCCGCCTCGGCCTGGCCGCGCTGCTCGGCCGCCTCTCCGACCGCCTCTCCCGCGGCCGCGACCGCCGCGCCCGCAGGTAAGGACCGGCCGGGACCCCGCCGGCTCTCCCGGGGCTGGGAGGCGGCCGGAGCCCTCGGCCGCCCCCGCAGTCGGTGTCGCGTTACCGGGGCATCCCCCGCGCTCCGCTTCCCCTTTCCGGCCCAGGCCCTTGGGAAAGCTGCGTAGGGGTAAAGGGGCGGCCCGGTACCCCCAGGCCAGGGTCGGAGTCGGGTTCGGCTCTGTTCTCGCAGACCCCTTTAGCTCGCCGCACTGTCCGATGGCCCCCAGGACAACAGCTGAGCGTTATTTCCCCTTCCTTTCCCATTTCCTTGCCTCCCACTGTCACCAGGCGCTGGCCGACATCTCTTTTCCCAGGGCCAGGCGCCCTCGGCTGTCACAGGCGCAGCTCAGCCCTCGGGGCGGCACCGGCCGGGTTTGGGTGTTCGGCACAGCCCACCCGGGCCGCGGTGGCCGCGGAGGGCGAGAAGCCCCCGTGGGATGGGGCCGAAACTGGTGTCAGACCCCTCTGTGCCGGGGCTGCATTGGCACAGAGACGAGGGGCAGGGCACGCTCTGCCCGGCCGCAGTGACCCGTGGCTGTCACCCCTGACAGTGACCGGCGGCAGCCACCAACCAGTGGCTGTCACCCCGCTCCTGCAGGACGTGGATCATCAGTCTGCTCTGTGTTCTTGTTCACACCAAGGAAATTCTTTCCACACTTCTCTTTTGGTCTCATCAGTGTTTTTAGGGCAGGTAGATTAGGCTGAGGCCTGGAAAGCAATTACTGAGTTCAAAGAGCAGCACTGTAGATCCCCCCCCCCGGTGTGTGTTTGTGTGTGAGTGAAAGGACAGCACCGTGTCCCGCAGTTTCACTTCACCTCTGGCTCTGAAGAAGAGGTTTTACAGTGAATAAGAGTTTCAGCGTCATTGTGAGTTTCTGTACCAAACCTACATTTTAAAAAATAGAACAAACCCCAAAAAGTCCGTTGTTTCTATTCAGGGTCAACTTTTTATCCAGAAGGGGTCTGAGGTGGTTCCTTTTGATTCCGTTTTCTCTTTCTGGTTAACTCAGTGATGTGAAGTACGTGGAAAGGGCTCCCCCCTAGTTCACTTTCTGTTCCTCTGAAACCTGGTTTGTCACAGTGTGGAATTTTGATGATTTCTTCATAATGTTACATGGTTTCTGATAGTTGTGTCTGCGTGGTTGCAAGGCTTGGTTGTACTTGGGTAGTCACTGAGCTGATGTCAGTCACTGGTGGGTAGAAGCTGCTGCTCTGGGAGCCATTTGCTGTGCCAGCGGCTCTGTGGCTGGAGCAAAATACAGATTTATTTGACAATTCTAAAAGCCTTAGGTTCTCAATGCTGAATAAGGTGCAAATTTTGGTATTGGGTTGAAATATCAGACATTATTGACACTGTAAATTACTTAGTGAAAAATCTGGAGGATGCAATTAGTGGGGAAAATTAACCTATACAGAACTAATCTGAATCGAACCAAATAGTACTGGTGCTGCAGGTTGATATTCCTCCAGGTGTTCCAGTCAGAGTCCAGATGCTCCAAGCTCAACCCATCGCTGCCTGCAATGTTCAGAGCTGCCCTCGGAGCTGCCCCTGGCTCCAGGCAGGCAGGTGCACGGCCACAGGCAGGGAGGCAGGTGGAGTTGGCCTCTTAATTCCAACAGTCCTTGCCAGAAAATGGCTTCTGGGAATCATGTTTCTGGAAAGTGTTTGGCTGCTGGTCTGGCTTCTGGAAGCGTAGTTGGGTTGGCCAATGAGATAATGAGGACAATATTCATCTCTGTTGATTGTTATTGTAAAATACATAAAATTTGCCTCTGCTTCCTCACTGGGAGTAATTCCAGAGGATGTTGTTCGTGACCTGTGGGGCTGGGTTAGAGTGCAGCTATACCACTGCTCTGTGGGCTGAGCATTTGGTATGTTTTAAAACCCTGTGTTTTTGGATCCAGTGTGAATTCCTGTAGCTCTGTGTGCCATGCTCCCTTGCAGAGATGGAACAGTGGGAATCTGCTCTCTCTATGTGGTCTGTGAGGCTTGATATGAGCAAAGGTGATGAAGGTTGTGCTCAGGTTCTGTAGACACTTATGAGAATGTGCCTGAAAAGTGGTATTTCTTGTGTTTCTGTTCTGCTTTAATTTTTTCTGCACCTTTTAGGGGATATTTGCATTGTTTTTAACTGCCTCTGCTGGTGATCTCTGTCACTTTTGGGTGTTCAGGCTGAGTCCAGTCCACATGATCTCGCCATCCCAGGAATTCCTGCACTGACTGACTCAGATTTTGGTGTTCATGAATAGTCAGTGACAAACTTGTGGATTTTACAGGAAACGCCACTATGAACTGGTTTCCTTGTAAGGATGTTTGGAAACCTTGTAAAGATCCAGGGTTGTATCATGAACCAGATGAGTGAAATCATCTTCCTGGAATCTGTGTTCATTTGGGCTCTGGATTGTGGTAAAAAGCCAAAAGTTCCTCCTAACAAATTCTGGTAAAAGTTGTGATCAGATTTCCTCTTGATGTGTGGTGATGGTGGAATCATCAGGATGGGCCACAGGATGGGCTGCTTGCTGGCTCGAGGACCTGGTGGTCCTCAGGGTAAGACCAGCTACCTCAGTTCCATCCCAAGAAGCCCATGAGTGGGGTTTGCAGACTGGAACGGTTTGTGTCAGGTTCAGAGATGCAGTTCAGTCCTTTGCTCATGAATTCCTGGATCTCATGGGAGCTGCTGCTGCTAATTGTGCTGAAATGTGGTTTTGTCATGTGAACAGACTCCTGCCGGGGGTTATTCTATGACTGGATGAATTTGCATGTGTGAAACCTCGGAGAGGAGAAGCTGCTGCTTGCTTCCTGTCACCCGCTGTGTGATGCTGGCAGTAAGCTGGTTTCTTCCCAAAGTGACTTCAAAGAAATTAAATTAGTTCTGAAATTTCTTTTTGAAGAATGAATTTCCTGACGTTTCCCTCACAGCTTTTGTGAGGTTTGCAGGGGAAGTTGTGACCCTCTCTTGTACTTCTCTGGAGTGCCAGTGGCATTGCTAGAGAGGAATGGATCCCTGTGTGGCTTTTGGTGCATTCCTGCTGGGAAATAGTCACTCCATTTGTGGGTCATTCTTGTGTTGTGACTGCTCTGCCTTTGCTGGGGCTTGCACTTGGCCACCTTGTGTGCTGTACATCTATTTTTTGGATAAGATTGAGGGATGGAGGCATTTTTCTCTTTAAAGCAGTATGATCTTTAAACTCGAAATGTGGACAACTTCAGCTGAGAACAAATCTCGACATGAAGGGAGTGTTGGCCACGGCCAAGCTGATGTGTGTATGATGGAGATAATTCAGAAGTGGATGGTTACAGGTGCAGGTTGTGCCACCTCGGCACTGCCAGACACCTGAGCATCCACACTCTCATTTTCTGCAGCTCCTGGCCTCCTTCCCCTTCCATGTTGTCCTGATGTAGGAGTTGTTTCCCTTCATCTCCATGCCAGCTCAGGGAAGGAGCTGGTGATGTTCAGATCTGTTCTCCCACATTTTGCCTGTGTTTCTCTGTTTCTGCATTTGGCTTTGGTGATCCAGATCAAATGGAAAGGGAAAGGCATTCTTTCCATTGTGGATCCCTGCCATGTATTGCCCCTGGCTACAGCTCTTCCTTTACCTGCTTGGTGTCTTTCTGGGAAGCAAAGGTTTCACTATAAAGAATTTCTCCATCTTTCTTTGCACAGATCATCATGGCTCCTTCTAGCCCCACTACTCACCCCTCCTGTTCCAGTGATCACAGCCCCACCGTGTTCCCTCTGTCCAGAGGGAGCACACAGGTTCCAGTGGATCAGGAATTTGGTCCCAGAGTTTGGGATCTCCAGCTCACATGTCAAGGTGCTTTCATCCCCAGGAGAATTCTACGAACTCCTGAAGGTAAGGTGTGGGCTCCAAGCTGTGGGAATGGTTTTGATGCAATCCCAGTTTTGCAGCTGCTGCCTGGTAACTGCTCTTGTATGGAATAGCTTTAGCTGCAGGGAGTGTGTTCTTCTGTTTCCCAGAAAGCACTAGTTTCTTCCTTGAATTTTAGATGCAGCAATGGTGCTGCTGTGGCTCTGCAGAGCTCTGTATGTTTTACATCGCCACTCTCCATGTGTTAGCCTTTCCTCCCTCAAGGCCAGGGAGCAGTGCAGAGATGTGGCTGAAGGCTCCCTCCCAGCCTGCCGGCTCTGGAGTGCAGCACTGCCAGGTCTGGGCTGATGGCTCCTCAGGGCCAGACACCCTCTGTGAAACTGAACTGGTTTTTTGCTGCTTCCAGGTGCAGATAAAAGCAGCCAAGCAGCGGGTGGTGATGGCCTCACTGTACCTGGGGACAGGACTCCTTGAGCAGGAGCTGGTGAGTGTGGAAGTGTTTGGGAAGGCCAGGAAGGGAATGCTGGGGAGGGATGTGGAAGGAAGGCACACAGTGCTTCTGGTTTAGGTCTGGTATAGAGCCAGGGAGCTGCTGCACTTCTTCAGCCTGGACCTGCAAAACTGCAATGAATTCCTTCCAACGTTTATCTTTGATGATGTGAGTCTGTGATTTGGGAATGATATTGGGACTTTTTCTACTAACATTAATTGCTCTTGTGAGACCTGAAGAATGTGGACACGTGAAACTGAGGCCCTTTGATCTGTGGCTTTAGGCTGATGGAGGCTGCCAGGCTGGCAGATGCAAAGGCTGAGCTGGCTGTGCTTGGCACAAGGGTGTGGGAGCTGTCTTGGCCACGGTCTCCTGCTGCTGAGCACTTCGCTTGGAAAGTGTATTTGCTTTAGTAATGAGGAGAGAACTCTCTCTGCAGGTGTATTGCTTAGAAGAAACACTGGAGAAATCACTGCAAGCAAAAGGCTCACCTGACCTCAGAGTTTCCATTCTCCTCGACTACACCAGGGGTTCCCGGGGTAGGAGCTGTCATTCTTTGCTTTTGTCAGAGCCTGATTTTACTGTTGAGCTAGACAGTTCTTTTCATAGTGGGTATCTTGGCCAATTGGACCTACTTGCTTAAAGCATGCACCTTTCAGGATTGGTCTTCTTTATTCCAGAGCTGCATATTCCCAGAAAATCTTCAAGCTAAGCAGCTTTTCTTTCAAAAATAGGTGGTAGGAGCAAGAAGGGCCAAACTATTCTGTGCAACTTGTGTAGTCTTGCTTGGTTCATTTGTTAGTGCATTTGCCCTTACCCATCATGCTCGCTTACATTTTCATTTTGAAAGGAAAATGGAAATTGTTGGAAGCAGCAGCACACAGAATGAGGAACCTATGCTCATCTGCAGAGACTCTTGTAGATGTGTTACCAGTGAGGCTTGGTTAAAGAAGCTTGAAAAGTGTCAGACCCGCCCTGTGACTGATTCTGGATGTCAGTTTCAATATTGACATAGTGCAAATGAAAGTGATTTTAAAAAACAAAGAAAGGAGGAGAACATGTGAAGTGCCAGTGGATGGGGAGGGGTGCCCAGCCTGTAACCTGCTGAGGAGCTGTGTCATGTGTCCTGTTTTCATGATCTTTGTGTGATACTCCCTTTCTCTCCCAGGCAGGAAGAATTCCCGAACAATGCTGATCCCATTGCTGCAGCGGTTTCCCGAGCAAGTCCGTGTGTCCCTGTTCCACACTCCAAACCTGCGTGGACTTCTCCGGCTCCTGATTCCAGAGCGTTTCAATGAGACCATTGGGCTGCAGCACATCAAGGTCTATCTCTTTGATGACAATGTGATCCTGAGCGGGTGAGTCCTACTGCATCCAGCCTTGCTGCAGATTCTTTTGCTGGGCTGTGAGCAGGGTGTCTGTGCTGCCAGAGTTCTCTGAACATCTGGGCTCCATCATGATCCTATCAATGCTCTTCTGAGATGGGAGAGCAACCACAGTTCATGCACACGAGATTCTCAGATGAAAGAGAGTCTTTCTTAAAGGGAAAAATATTTCAAGATTCCAAGGGAAATGGCCAATTTATGCTTTAGTGCAGCTATCCCAGAGTGAAGCCTGTGGCCTGGGCTGGGAGGTTGAGGATCTTGTGCTCTGAACCCGTCTCTTCCCTTTCTCTTCAGTGCAAACCTGAGTGATCTGTACTTCACCAATCGTCAGGACCGCTACATCTTGCTGCGGGACTCTCCAGAGATTGCAGACTTCTTCACGGAGCTTGTGGACGCCATTGGAGACGTGTCCCTGCAGTTACAGCAGGATGATACAGTCCAGATGATGGAGGGAATGGTACACCCATACCAAGGTAGGAGAGAGTTGTCTCACCTGGTTGGGTGATGGGATCCAGAGGAGAGCAGTGACAGCCAGGGTTTGAGGATGACTTGGACTCCATCCATGTGGGAATAGCTGGGTGTCTGACCATTGTTCAGAATGTGGGGTGTCCTGTTCTGTGCCATCCAGTATTAAAATTGAGATTGCTTGAGTTTCAGGACTGGGTCTGTTGGAGTTTTCCTAGCACAGTGGCTGTCACAGGCTAAGGCAGGGCATGCAGAGGTTGGAAATAATTCTGCAGCCGTTTCAGTGCTGCATCGTAAATGTGCTGCTTTTGTCCTTAAACAAGAACTTCAGTCCTTTGAGAAGTTTTTCTGATATTAGCAACTGCAATTCCAGGTGCTCTGGGTGTGCATGTTCTGAAGGGTTTATGAATGTGCTGCTATTGTTGGTAATTAATCTCTTGTAGTAGAGTTTGTTCTGGGAATCAAATGGGAATCAGTTCAGGAAGACTGGGAACAAGTGTTAAATTGGGCAGGGAAGTGCAGTGATGTGCCAGGCTGATTGTGTCATCAGTTTTTGTCCTGGCCTTGCACTGCTGGGTGATGTAAGTTCAGGCTGGGGGTGGGAGTTTATTTGTGTGTTCCAGCCCATTCTTGGGTTGTCAATGTAGCCTTGCCCTCATCCTTTCTCAGAGGATTTTTCAGGCTGCTGCCAGTTGCTGAGCATTTCTCTTCTGTAACATAGCTCTGCCAATCTTGAAACAGCTGGTTTGGGCCTTAAAGACAGGGAGTCATGTGCACTCTGTGTTGGCTCCTATTTGTTCCTGTATCCATGTCCTGTCAGTAGTTTTTCCTGGTGTGTAATAGATGACATGTAGCTTTGTGCCTGTAGATCTCAGACACCATCTCTCTGACCTTTCCTGCAGGAGACAAAGTGGCTTACTGCGAGATTGCCAACCGGAGGGTCATGGAGGTCATCAACTCTGCCCGGGCACGGCAAGAGCTGCTTCATGCAAAGACTTTCCACAGCAGCCAGCCAGGCAGCTCCCTCTTATCCCAGCAAGGCTCTCAAGCATCTGGGAGTCTGAAACCAGAACCCGACACCTGGATCTATCCCTTGATCCAAATGAAACCTTTTGGGATTCAAATAGACGAGATGGTCACAGAGACACTGCTGACAGAGGCTGAGCGGGATGCCCGGATATACCTCACCACTGGCTACTTCAACTTGACACAGGCCTACATGGACCTCATCCTGGGCACAAGGGCTGAGTACCGGATCCTCCTGGCCTCTCCAGAGGTCAACGGGTTTTTTGGTGCCAAAGGGGTGGCAGGTGCCATCCCTGCTGCCTACGTTTACATTGAACATCAGTTTTACAGTGAGGTCTGCTACCTGCAGCAGCAGGAGAGGGTGCAGCTCCAGGAGTACTCCCGTGCTGGGTGGACGTTCCATGCCAAAGGTAAGATGCCCTTATCCCAAGGAGTCTTGTTCAGAGGTGTGTGAGAGCTGTGTGTTTGGATTGCGAAAGGAGCAAGGGGCTGGCTGGGTGCCAGTCTGGGCTTAACCTTCAAAACACTCCTCCAAGGTTCAAACAACTTGCTTATGTAAACCTGGAGGGTTTGGATCACTTGGGGGATGCCTTGCCTTTGGATTTCCAGTTCGATACAGTCACAGGGATGGTGTGAGAGCTGTCCCTGTGGTGGCACTGAAGCACTGCCTGGATGAGAAACGTGATGTGAAGGAAAGGAAGCATCTGGATGTGTTTATGATGCAGTCAGTGACATGGTGCAGTTTCTTGTATCCCTTGGGCTGGTTTCAGCAGGCAGGAGTGCTGACTCTGCTGGGGACCCTGCAGTGGTATCTGGGGCAGGTGCCAGAGGGGAGCTGCTCCCTGGGCCTTCCCAGCAGCAGGTCTGTATGGGGACAGTGTGAGTGCTGAGGGATTTGCACCAGCTCCTGTTGACAGCTCACAGGGGATGCAGTGTGTGAGGAGCTGCAGCATGTGCTTGTGGGAGTCAGGGCAGCCAGAGGGCAAGGGTCTGAGGCAGGAATATGGTCAAACATGTAGTGAGTTAATGCATGCTGCCCTCGAGGTCTTCTCCGGGAGACCCTGGGTTCCTGCTGGATATACCATACCCACCTCTCACAGGCTCAGCACAGTGCTCCAGCTGGAATGTTTGGGCTGTGATTGGAGCACTGGGGCTCTGGCTATTCCTGTTTTGAAGAGAGCTGTTAGTGGGAATGGCTCCATCTCCCTGCTTCTCCCAGGGGTGCTCAGAGGGAGGCTCAGAGGTGGTGAGGAGGGAGAGCTGCAGAATCAGCCTTCTTTTGACTGCTGAAAATCCCTGGGTGCTACTGGCTGCCTCTGTGTTGAAACAACAAACAGATCTCAGGATGCCCCTCCCCAGCACGGTTGGGAGAGCAGGGAAAGCCCTTATCTCACACAGGGCAGCTCCAGGGAGGTCCCTGCCTGCCTGCCTGCCTGCCTGCCTGCCTGCCTGCCTGCCTGGGGTGTCCTGTGTCTTTCAGGATGCACTGCTAGAGCGATCTGTGGTTCCCAGATTCTGCCTTTGTTAAGTGCTGCTAACTCCCAGTGGGATGGGGTTTAGCATAAATTGAGCCCAGAAACAAAGGCTGCTTTTCCCAGCTACCAAAGTGCTGATGGTCACTGGTCCTGTTTGGGCCAGCTGGGCCGTGTGGGACAATGCTTTGGGCTTTCTGTTGTGTGGTGTTTGCTTGGAGAGGGACGCAGGGCTTGGAGCTCAGCAGCTCCTCTGCCTAGCAGGAGGGACAGTTGGAGACATTTGCTGCCGTGTTTCCATTCCCCTTCAGAGTGCTGGGAGGATCAGCCTGCAGCTCCTCCTCTGGCATGCTCTGCCCTTGGTACAGGTTGGATTCACCTTGTTTCCTTCTGCAGGAGTCACGTGGTGTGGCACAGAGGACAAGGACAGAAGAGGGAAGGGAGGAAGCCGTGGAGATGTGAAGGGCATGTGCACAAGGAGCACATGGAGCCTAGCTCCTGACTGAGGACATGAGATTCCCAGCAGGAATAGTGCCTGTTGGTGCTTCCTCTCTGGGCTGAGACATGAGACACCCTTTGGTCTCCTGTGGTATCTCACTGACATACCCCAAGCACTGTGGCTGTGCTGCATGCCCCTCCCTCTCCCCTTAAAATGTTTGTGTCTGCATGCACATTCCGGGGATGTCTCTGCTGGGTGCATTCAGCACCGTGCAGGTGTAGCAGAGCGCTGCACAGATGGGGTGCACGAGTGAGCAGGACTGCCAGCACCTGTCCTCCTGTGACATCCCAAAGCCTCTTGGCCACTGTCCTGGGTGTGGTGTTGGGGGTGACATGGGTACATCCCTTGGGATCGGGGTCCCTTCCAGGCAAGTTCTGGTGGCTGTGTGCTGCGAGATAAACCCTCTTACTGCTACTGACTGGCGCTGGGAAGCTGCGCTTCCCCTTGCTGGAAGGTGAGTCACTGTTTGAACAGATCCTGCCAGATGGCCATGAAACCAGAGACCTGTAAAGGCTGTGGGACTGCCACAGGACACTTGGGAAGGCAAGGAATCTGTTCCTCATGGCTGCTGCTTGGGCAGAAGTCCAGCCTTAGGCTGGTCAGGCACCAGACAGCCCCTGGCAGGGTCCTGTTTGCTGGCAGAACGTGACAAAACTCTGAGCCATGTGGATGCTTTCCTGTGGTTCCCAGAGCCCTTGGTGGGCTGTCCAGCCCCACTGCGGTGGGGTGAGCCTGCGGGGGCTGGAGGTGCCAGGGCAGTAGGGCAGTGCCAGCTCTGGGAGTGTGTGCTGTGGGGGCGGGGAGGAGGTTACAGGAACTGGCAGTGAATCGGCAGCATCTTACTCAAGGCATTCTTGGAACTGCTCTGGGGCTGAGTTGGGAAACCTGCTGCTATTTTAAGGCTGGGGTGGTTTTTATGCTATGGGTTCTTTGTTGCAGTCTGTGTGTGACCGGCCATGGGGATAAGCCTCTACCAGGGACTCACCCAGGGCTCTGCTGAGGAGAGCAACGGCTTTCTGGCTCCATTTGTGCAGAGTGGCCACACAGCCTCTGCTTGGCAGCAGTCCTGACTCTCCTGTGGCTCTTCCTTCTTGCCCTGCTGCAGTGTTTGAGAATAATGTGAGGTTTCCATCTTTCCCTTGAAAACCTGTCCTGCCTGCTGTCTGTGCTGGCAGAGCTGTGGGAGCTGTGCTGGTGAGTGTGGCAGGGGCCAGGTGCCCTGGCAAGAGTCTGATCTCATCCCTGCTGGCTCCTCTGGAAGTGAGGGAGTGAAATAATTTGCACTTCTGTGTCTCTTCTCGGTGGCATGTGAATTCACCTGCTAGAGCTGGGAGATGCCTCTTCATGTCATGGTCCCTGGATGGGGGTTGATCCCTGGCCCTGGGACAGGCTGGATGGACCTGGCCTGGCTGCCTGGGGCTTTGGGACTGGTTCCTTCACTGAAAACCTGTTTGTCTTCTCTCAGCATTTCTGAATTCACTGTGGTGCAAAACAGCCTCTAATGCAGTGGCAGGACTTGTTCTGGTTTGTTTTGGGGCAGTGTGTTCCTGGGGTGCACTGGGGTGCTGCACTCCCAGTCAGAACACTCCTATTTGGGCTGTGCCAGGGCACTCCACGAGTCACAGGCAGCAGCACAGCCCTGCAGGCCCTGCTGGGCTGCTCTCTGCTCTCGAGGTCCTGTCCAGAATCTGTAATCCACGTTTAAAGCCTTTAATTCACTCCGAGTGAAGGCACCATGTGAGCCCACTCCGGCCCTTCCCTTGGCTGTCACGCTTCCTCTTCCTCATTTTTCCTGCAGGCCTCTGGCTGTACCTGGCAGGGAGCGACCTGCCCTGCCTGACCCTGATTGGCTCTCCAAATTTCGGATATCGATCGGTTCATCGCGACTTGGAAGCTCAGGTTGCGATAGTGACAGAAAATAAAGCCTTGCAGCAGCAGCTCCATCAGGTAAGCAGCAGATTCTGGGGATGCAGTGGGGATGTTGTACCTCAGGGTCACATGGGGAATGCTGATGACGCAGTGGCAATAAAAACCTCCAGCTACAATAACTCAAAAGCTGCTGGAGCATGGGGAGTCCTGAGGAGCTGTCAGTGAAGTGACTATTGATGAGCTGCCTGCTGCAAGTACCCAGTGCTGGGAAATGAGGCCATAACGGGAAGGAGTGTGTGTCCCCAGTGACCTCAGGTACCAGGAGTGCTCAGGGCTGGATGTGCACAGAGCGTTTGGAGAACCTGCTGTCTGCTCTGCTCACCAGCCACGCTGCACCTCTGAGCCTTCACCCCAGCATTTGGGCATTGCCCAGGGCACAATGGGTGCTGGGGTAATGAGGCCGGGCCCTTGGAATGTCTGAGCTTGGGCTGGAAGAGGGCTTCTGCACTGGCTGGGGTGCCCATGAAGTTCTATGACAAAATCCTTATCTTGAATAATAATATGACACTATATAATCTTGACACAAATATTTTAAAGTGGTTTGATATTCAATGTCCCAGGGCTTTTCTGTGCTGTTTTTATTTTAATTAGGCAGCTTGGAATGCTCAGCAGTTCTGCTGCTGCTCCAAATCCTGCCTGGTTCTCCAGCTCTCTTTACTGAATGTTCTGCTGGAACTGACTGTCCCAAGTCATTTCCCCTGCAGTGTTCTGTTTCAAAGCAGACCAGTTTGGTGCCTCTGTGTGACTTGGAGACCTCAGAAATGCACTGTGTGAGGCAGGTGCTGGCAGAGTTGTCTGCAGGATCAATGGGAATTGCCCTCTTGCATCAGGGCTCTTCCCTGAGATGAGTCAGAGTGTATCTAATCAAAAACAATTCTATTACTGGAAGAGTTGCTTGAGTATTTCAGTTCATATCTTGCCTCTGCTTGTTTCTAATGGAAGGGGAAAATCAATGGAAATGTGACACAAAGGAATTTTCTCACACAGGGCTGCAGTGATCTCATTCAAAGGGCTTTAAACCATTCCCGATTGCTGGAAGCTGATTCTGAGATGGGCTGGCTGTTTACTTTCTGTGGTCTTTTTTAGAAGACAATCCATTCCTGGGATGCTGCCATGAAATCACTTTGCCTGTGTAATGTTCAGTTCCATTTTAAAAATGTGTGCTAGGATTTGGGAAGAAATGTGAGTGCTCTGGGTGCCTTTGGGTGCTTCTGTGAATGAACTGAGATTGATTCAGGGAACTGGCCTTGCCTCTAGTGCTCAGATCTTGCCATATTGGATGGTCATGGAGTGGCATCCTCACAGCAGGGCTGACTGTAGCTCTTGGAGCAGTAGAGTGAATTGGCAGATTAATGTCTTGGTTCATCTTCTTGGTGTTACTTTCCAGTACTTGGTCCCTGCTTCCCCGTTCTACCCTGAATTTAGATAGTGCAGAGTTTGTGACAGTTGCAGTTATTAAAAAAGATGATGAACAAACTTCCAGGAGCTGTTCTGCTCCTTGTTGGCCTGCAGATCCTGAAACCTGACTGTTTGTGCTAAAAACCCCCGCTTACCTGTGATCAAAGTGCTGCTCTCACGTGCTGTGAGCGTGTTATCAGCAGGGTGGTGCATTTCCTCCCTCAGCAGCTGGGAGCATGCTGTAGGGGCCCGAGTGTTTCTGGTAATTCAGCTGAGATCACGACTGCACATTCATCTGCAAACGCGGCGCCTGAGCTGTGTCTAGAAAGAGCCGCGTAAGCCAGTCCCAGGAGCTTTGGGTGAGGTTTCCTTTTCTGGCAATTACAGCCTGGCCTTGAGGAGTTTTCTGAAACTGAAGCTTATGCAACTGTGGGGCACAAAAAGGCAAAACCCTCTACCCTTGTTCCCTGTAGAGTTTAAATTGCAGTTCTTGAGGAGAAATGGTGCATACTTGTGGCAAGATCCCTGGTCAGTTTTGTCTGAGAATTTGTTTCTCTGAAAGACCATTATATAATTTAACACTTGGGATTTACTGAGATGATGTTTCTTTCCCTCCTCAGGAGCAAGAGCAGCTTTACCTCTGCTCAGGTGTGGTCTCAACATCAACGTTTGAGCAGCCAAATCGTTACGTGAAACTGTGGGTGAAGCTGGTGACACCTTTGATCAAGAATTTCTTTTGAAAGAAGAAAAGTTGCTGCTTTGGGTGAGTTTGCTGCCATTATGGGGAATTATATTGCACTGACTGCAGTGAATAGCTGAAGTGCTCTGTTATGAAAGATGGACAGGCAGATGATGTGGGGAAAACCAGGCACTTCTCAATTCCTTTGGGGTACTGGCTGCCATGGACTGGGATCAGTGTGCAGATCCTGACTGGGTTTTGTCTACTAGAATTTTTGGAAGGGCCACAGACAGAGAACCCACACAGAGGTATTTTCCATGCATGGAAATGAAATTCCCGTTTCTGAAATGTCCCTTTCAGAGTTTCACAGAGAGACTGTGTTTGTGTTATTGTTGAGCCAATAGAAAGCATTGCTGGAATACTTAAAATGTTTTATCTTCGTATCCAGTTAGGGCTTTGCTTTGCCATTGTAGTGTTGGTTAACAGGGGCAATTGGTTTTGCTTTTCTGTTTTCTGGTGTCCTGGGGTTCCTGGTGGTTCCCCTGCCCCATGGCTCGAGTCCTTGTGAGCTTCAGGACATCACTCTTGCCTGTCTGTGTGCCGTGCAGTTGGCACCGCTGTACGTGTGCCCAGGATGCTGCGAGTTCCCACATCCCTTTTACTTACCTAACTGTGGCCTCCCCCTCAGCAGGGTTTGCCTGGCTCCTTCACATTCAGATAAATGTTACAAGTGTCTTTCATGAGTTGTGGAAGGGCAGGAGAAGACTTTTGATGCTGGTGTGGGTTTGGGATGTTACTTGCTGGAAGTAGGAGGCGTGAACCATAACATCCTGCAAAGAAGGTGTTGGGAAGCCAGGTAAAAAGGTGTGGGAGTGCAGGGTAGGGTGTGAGCAAGGGTTTCTGATCAGGCTATGCCACAAACACAATTTCTGATACCTGAAAAAAGCTGATGCTGTGTGAAACTCGGTCATAACTGATTATAAATACTGCTGCTCTATAAAGAAATGAGCTGCTCTCTGTGCCTGCCCTTGGGGCTTGTCTGACTGAGCTGTGAGGGAAGTTTGAGGTAACTATTGTAGAACTAATTGTTCAAATATTTCACAGGGTGGGATTTTGGTGAATTGTTTTATGCCAAAGAGAGCAGCCTTGGCAGATCTACTCACCTTAATGTAACTGCTGATAAAAATTTCTTGTTGTGAAGAAAGGGATGAGTATGTTCTGTACCCTAGAAATAGAAATAACATACTTCAGAGAGGGACCTGCTGGATCTTCTCTGGGCTGTGCAGGTTGGGTGTGGGTGAACTGGACCAAATCTGCACCTTTCTCCTCCTGCCTGCTCCAGCCACACACATGCTCCACGCAGGAGCGGGAGGAGTTTCTGCTCAGTTTGCACTGAGCCGTCACACAAAGAACTGGGGGAAGATGGAGAGCCAGAAGAGAGAAAGGAGTCAGGCACTTGTGTGCAGTTGTTCTGTCTGGCTTCCCACGGTGGTCTGGCTCCCCACCAGCACCACATCAGAAACCACCAGTGGAAAACCAGTATCTGCCCTGAGAACCCCGTGTGCTGCGAGAGCAGCTGCACATGGCAACACTTCCAGCACTGGTTTTATTGATACTTTGCTAAAACGGTTCTGGTACAATCAAACATAGGCTGAGTTACACAACTTGGAGGTTTCAACAAGTAAAAATAATGCTGTTTTCCTTTGTCATTAACGTCTAGGCCTCCAGGAGCAGAGCAACACCAGCCAGGACCCACTTGGCAGCTTTTTCTTTTGTCTTCAGGTTGAAGGTCCAGACGTAGGTGGGCCCTCGCGTCTGTGTCTTGTAGACGGGGCACTCGTAGACGTTGGTGGTGTCCCTGCGGTCCACGGGGACGGCTCTGAGCAGGATCACTGGCATCGCAGGCGTCAGCTCCTTCATCCGCGCGTCGGCGATCGAGCCCGACTGCACGTCCCAGCGCGCACCTGCGGCGCACAGCGCGTCAGGGCCTGGCGCTCCCGGGGCTGCCTGGAGCCACTGAGGGGCTTTCTTTGGAACTGCTGATGGCTGGGAGCTCAAAGGTTAAGGCTGGGTGGATTGGCTCGATGGTGGTTAGGTCTGACATGTTCTCATCTCACTGTGACCCAGGACTGCATTTGCCTTACTGTGTGTGGGATGTCTGAATAAATTCTGTCCCAACCCCTCCCTTCAGCATGTCTTTATATGGGAATTGCAGTGTTTAAGGTGAACTGGCTGTGGCAGGATCTATCACATGCTGTCCCATGAGCTCTCTGCTTTTGTCTAAGTGGACTCCTCAGCTGCTCTACTGAACTGCCTCCTTCCCTCTCATTAGGAGTAATTATCATGGATTTAAGTTTCTCAATTTGTCTTACTGCAGCATCAACTAAGAATGTGACATATGTATTCACTAGAGCCCTGTAGCTCGAGGAGCCCTGGGGTTCATGAGCTGGAGGCTGAATTGCTAAAACACAAATTTTGGGTTTGGAAAGGCTGTGTGAGCCCGGCAGTGCTGCCCTCAGCTGGCAGCTGAGCCTGCACCCAGGTGGACCCAGGGCTCCCTGCTCTGAGCTGCCACCAGCCCCGGGCAGACCAGACCAGCCAGCAAGTGCCGACACTGCTCGGCTGCACAAGGAAAAAGGGCTGAGCTGGGCCTGCTCCATGTCTGAAACATCTCAGAGATACAGTTTTTACCTTCCATGAACAGCCCATGCACGTAGGAGCCTTCTCTAGGGGGAAATGTTATCTCCTCGCGGGTCTTCTTGGTCACATCCACTGCCAGACACATCTTATCCAGTGGCCACTGCTTTTTCCTGGCTGTGGACTGCATGATGGCTGTGAGGAAGGATTGGGGGTTGAAGAATCCCGCCAGCCACACTGTCGCAGGCAGCACGAAATCTGTTGACCAGACTTCCAGTTCCTGGAAAATAAACCAGCAGAGTCCTTTAGGGTGGAGGATGTGCTGTGAGCTGCACTGTGACAGAGCTGATGCTTTGCTGTACATAACCCAAATTTCAGCTGATCTTGCAGAGTGGGGACTGGCAGGAGGTGGAATGGGAGGAATAAGCAGCAGATTCCCCTGCAGCAATGAAGCTGGAACCGTGAATTCATAGTGCAGAAAATGCTATTTTTTAACAAAACCAGGTGGGTGTTTTTTTTGTTTTTGTTTTTTTTTGTTTTTTTTTATGGGACACCCAGAGTTGTAATGCTGGGGGGAGCTGATGTTCTCCTGCTACTGGGATGTACTGTAGTGGGAACCCTGGTCAGAGTTGTGCTCCCATTCCTGGAATAACAGCCCTTTTCAGGTACTTTAGGCTGGTTAAAGTGATACTGAGAAATAAACCAGTTACCAATAAATCAGTGCACTGGTGGGGAGAGTCCTGGGGCACCCCAAGCTCTGACTGCCACACACGCTCTGCTCACCCTGATCCGCAGGAGCAGGTCTGCATACCAGGTTGCCAAGCTGAGGAGGGAGGGATAGGCATAACGCGTCCATGATTCTGGAACACTGTCATAGAAGAGAGCATTTCCCAGCTCTTCCATCTCGGATGTAATCGTCAGCTCTCCCTTTGAAAAAGAGAAAAGTCCAGGCAGTGTCACCTGCAGCCAGTGGTGGGACAGCCCGAGGGATGTGCGTGGGCTCGGGGGGCAGGAGGCTGAGGCTGCCCAGCTGCACCTGGCACAGCTTGGTGGGTGAGAGCAGCAGCAAAGGCAGGGATTGCTTTGGAAATACTGGGGGATGGTCCAGGCCTGCTGTGTACCTGCAGTCCCAGGTCCAGCTCCTTCAGTGAGCGCCTGATCTCATTGGTCAGGATGTTCATCCTTTCACATTCCTGGAGGGCTACAACAGTGTATGGGGTTTTTTCCTTTGCCTTTGACATCATCTCCTCTATGTTGAAGGGGTCCGGCAGCTGCCCAAGGATTTCATCCAGGACTGACTTCACCTGAAATGATAACGCCATATACTGCTCTTGCCCAGAGAAGAATGCTGCAGGTTCCATTTAATTAAGTTGGTACGTTTTTTTCTTTTTCTGCCTTGGTGTTTCTTTGTACCTCCTTCTCTGTTACTAGTGCTAACTGCTCTGTTACTAACTGCTTTTGGGTTCTTTTTTGATAGCCAAGGTAAGAGACATGAGGCCATGGAGGCTGTGTAATTCAAGTGTAAAGTCCAGGCAGTCAGGAAGAAGAGTTTTTAAAAAAATTATTTTAAATCTTTGTTTTTGGTAGTTGCTCTCATGACTGGAAGTTCCTCAGCCAGCTCCACATGTTGCCAGTGGTGCATCTTGGCCCCATCAGGGCGTGAGGTTCCTGACCGTGCTTCCTCTGCACTGTGTGCTGCCATCCCTGGCCCGATGACCACAGCGTGGCCGGGCTGGAATCACCTCCCTCTGCTCTCCCCTCCCTACTGCCATGGGGCTGCTCTCTCAGCTGTCCCCAGGCCTTGTCTTTCCTCTCTAGCCTCTCAACTGTCACCCTTAAGAGGTTTTTCCTCCACCATAATTACTTCCCCCCACCTGAAAAAAAGCCAGTTAATTTCTATCATAAAGAAAAAGGACTTGACTTGCCTGTTCCTCTCGGGAGGTGCCTGAGCCTCCGGCAGCCTCGGATTCCTTGGGCTGCAGTTCCAGCACCGTGCGGAAGAGCCTGTCCGAGGTGACGGTCAGGAAACCCATCTCTGCATTGGGGTGCAGGCCATACAGGTGGGGGCTCTCTGCTGGCAGGTTGTCATCGATGTACTGGTGGTAGGCCTGAGTTGGGGACAGCATCAGCTTGGAAGCACAGGCAAAGGAGCCCAAAGTTCCCTGCAACCTTGAAAACCCGTCACCACTCTGGGCCCTTGGCAGCACCTGCCCGTGTGCACTGAGGCTTTTCTTTAACTTGTGTCTCAGCCAAGCTTTTCCCTTTCCATCTCAACCACAGGAATTTTGCGGCAATTCTGCACATTCCCAGGGATTGACACTCTCTCCCTACATTCCCCTTGGTGAGCGAGAGGGAACGTGGACTCACGCACATTTATCTGGAGCAGGGGTTTTCTGCAGCAGGTTGTAATGTTTCTTACCTCATAATCCATGCGGGGAGGGATCATAAAGCCTGGAGCCAAGGACACGTCCCCATCCAGCATCTCGGGCTGCACGTACTCGCTCAGGTACGTGCGGCACAGCCGGCGGTCCCAGTCATCAGTGATGTGCCCCCCGTACATGATCTCACCAAAGAGGTACCGGAGGTCATCCCACGGTACCTGCAGGGAGAGGCTCAAGCTGGGACTCCTGAGCAGCTCCCCAGGAGTCCCCCATGTAACCACAGAGTGATGGCTCCAGGATTGACCTGTGCAGGGAGGTGACAGTCCCTGGACCCACAGAGGCTTGGGAAGAGGGGTGTCTCTTGATCACCCACAGATTTCTCCTTGTCCCAGCCATCAGTGGTTTGAATCCCATCTTTTTTCCAGCCAGCACTGATCATGTCTGTGAGGGCAGGTCTGAAGGTGAGACTTCAGCCCTGCTCACTGCACCTGCATTCTTGGGGTGGGCTTTGCTTTTTAGGTGGAACCACCCGCCAATCACCAAGGCACGGATTGAGGCAGGCACATGGGCCAGAGCAGCCACTTGCCCTGGCTGGGGCCTGATGCCTCTTCCACCCAGCTCAGTGTAGGCTGAGTACTCATCCCCTTCCCCTGCCTGAGTGTGCAGGGAGCAGGGGAGGAACTGCTCCTGGCCCTGGGCTTCTTATGAGACAGCGTTTGTGCTGCAAACTGAATGTTCTAAGAAAGGCCAATTGTTGCAGCGTGTGCTGTGCTGAGGAGCAGTCACCTTGTGCTCCCTCACCTTGGGGTTGGCCTCCAGGTAGTTGTGCAGGACGTTAACAGAGACGGTCAGGTCGCCGTTGTTGAAGGGGTAGGACCTGTTCCAGCCCTGGGTGCCGAACCTGCGCCGCTCGGCCACCGCTGCATGGAAGTAGCAAAGTGCAAAAAGGATGCACCTGAACTCGTTTTCTTTGCTGCACTGCTCCAGTGTTTCCTGCGGAGGAACAGTGGGGGTGGGTTGCAGCTGAATAATGCTAGCAAATGCCCCCTCTATGAACATTCATAGGCAAAAGACAATTGTATTTTAATGAATTGCTAATTGGTTATTTTTGCACTCATTTGTGTATGAAGGAATTAGAGGTTCACACTCCAATGTCCTGCTGACAGCTGAGGCAGCTTGTTCTTGGCAAAGCTGCAGCAGCTCCAGGTTCGGCCTCAGGAAAGGCACTGGTGACCTGGCACCTCCTTGTGTTGGAAACCCTTGGGCAGCTCTGGTTACCCCTAAACCCCTGCCAGGAGGATGTGTGTGCTGGGGAGGGCTGGCTCCGGGTGCAGTGTCCCTGGCAGCGGTGACACCGCCGAGGTGCTCAGCCTGCGGAACCCTGGGAGGGGATGAGCCGGACCTGCTGACCGGAACGGCCCCGGGGAGGCAGCTGCGCGAGGGCGGGGCTGGCACGGGGGTACCTGGGAGAAGAGGTCCAGGGCTCCGTGCAGGTTGGCGCGCATGCCTGTCGGCGGCTCGCTGGTGATCTTGATGGAGTTGTCCAGCAGCCCCTGCGGGATGATGTGCGCCTCGGGGCTGGGGGCTGGCTCAGCACTCATGAACAGTCGGTACTCGGGGTGGCTGTCTTGACTGTGGTGCTCCACCAGCTTCTCCAGCGTGTCCAGCCATCGGGCCACTAGGTGGATGTTCTGCAAAAAAATCTCTCTGGACCTTGTGAATCTCACTTCCCCCCCAGCCCCGATTCCTACTGCGGCTCCACAGGGGGAAGAAGCACGACGGCTGCGTACAGCCAGCTAGCCCAGGCAGTGTCACTGCCATCACCAGTGGGGCGACCATGCATGGAGTGCCCGGATGCTGGCAGAGCTCTGTGCCCCGTTGTGTCCGGTTGCCATCGGGGCTGTGCAGCCTGTGGTGTGCCCCACTGCCCCCACCCACCTGCAGGATGACCCAGTGGCCCTCTGCAGCTGCCACCTCCATGGCGTGCTCTGCCACAACCTCCTGGCCTTGCCCCAGTGATACATTGTGGATCTTCCCGTTGTCAATGGTGAAACCCAGCCTGGTGCCTGGGAGGGGAATGTCTGCTGTCAGTATCCGTGCTGAGCTGGGGCCACGCGGTTCTGGCTGCTCGGCCCCGCAGCAGCTCATGGACGGCAGGGCTGGTGCCTGCCTCGGGTGGGCAGTGCCTCACCCAGTGCCTCCACGTCCTTCAGTGGGTCAACACCGGGGGAGAGGATGAAGAACAGGGGCGCAGAGGGGCTGCTCTCCTTGTACACCTCAGAGAGATCAATGCTCCTTCCTTTCACATACTTGCTTCCCATCTTCTCTTCCACAAAATTCCTACAGAAAAACAGAACCATCCTGTGAGATGGGAAGAGTTACTGGTTGCAGCTGGAGTGGTGACACTCTGAGGCTCTTGCAGGAGAGCCCTGTGCTGGGCACCAGATACCTGATGGCATAGGTCATCCTGTCAGGGCGCAGGCACCGCAGCACACACAGCTTCTGCATGGCTGACTTATTCTTCCAGTCCATGGGGAACACCTCATTCTCCGGTGCCTCCATCTCCACAAACCTTTTCCATCGCTTTGCTGAGCTCTCAATATCATTCTCCAGGCTGCTGAACTCTTCCATTTCTGAAAGGGCCTTCAGGTCCCCCAGAGAAGGACTAAATCACTCCTGGGCTCTGCTCATCCTCAGGGACCCCCTGCAGGTGACCCTGGACCCGCTGCACCAGGGGCTGTGCTGGCATTGCCTTGGCACAGTGGGTGACTGCACAGACCCACCTTGACGGCACCCCAGCCCTGGTGCTGCAGGAAGTCCACGGGGGATGTGACACCAGCCTTGGAAGGGAAGCGCAGGAGAAAGTCCAGCTCTGCTGGGTTCACTTCTTTCTTGAGGGCCAGGACCTGAAAGTTGGGAGTGCAGAGTCACAGCCAGCCAACACCCACAGCCCTGCTGCGAGGAGAGGGAGGCTCTGAGCGTCCATAGCAGCACCAGAGTAAGAGAACAAGCCACGTGAGTGCCTGTTGTACAGCAGGAGCCCCAGACATTTGCAGGGGTTACCTGGAAGGCAACCTGGGCCAGGAAGATGAGTTTGTCTCTCTCAAAGAGGCCCTGTGCAGTGTACACATAGACTGAGAAGGTGATCTGGTCTGTCAGGTTCATCACCCTTTGCCGGGTGTCCTCGCTGGGGGTCGCACGTTGGATGGCTTTCTCAAAGACCCCATTGAAGGCCTGAGGAAGATCCCAACAGGCATCAGCATGTGACTGCTGAGGTCTTGTCAGCAGCATGACAGCTGAAACACTCAATCTCCATGCTCCTCCAACTCAATCCCACCCACAGACATCTCTGTCCCTCCTCACTCCCCACCTACCTTGAGAGAGAACTGGTAGATGGGGTTGATCTTGCAAAGGTCACTCAGGATGAAGTACAGTAGGGATGCACGCTCTGCTGCTGGCCGATAGTTCTCTCTCGCAACGTTTATTTGTACTTCAGTGACTTTAGCTTCTTTTACCTGGAGATGCAGGGGGGTGGGTGTTACCAGGACCCTGACACACATCGAAGCAGTGCCCACCCTCCTGCTGGGTGCCCAGCCGAGCTCTCCCTCTGCCTGTGGCATCAGCTCCAGGGACCACATTTACTTTTTCCTCAATTTCCTTGGCTGTGCGCTTTGTTATCTCCAGGTTCTCCACCAGAGCTGTGTCCCGCAGGAAATCTCCCCCAGCAGCTGACAGCCGGGCGAGCAGTGAGTCCTCCAGCTCCTTCAGCTTGATCTTGAACTCGTTCTGGCTCTTGGTCAGGCTTGCCTGTGACAGCAGCACCCAGGGATGTGTCGCTCAAAAGATCACAACAGTGCTGGCACCAGTCACTGTCGCACAGCCAGAGGTGCTGGTGCAAGGGGAAGGTGGATGTGGCCCCTCCTGTGTCCCACCACCACCCACAGGGTGAAGTGATGAGCGTGCCCAGGCAGTGCTGGCTGTGGGGGCAATGGGGCACCTGCAGCTGGTCGGGACTTCCTTGGCTCTTGACAAACAGCAGTGGCACACAGAGGGCAGCTCTCATGCTCCCTGCCCAGAACCTGCACAGTGCCCCGGCCTCTCCCACCCCTCTAGCCCCTGTACCTTCAGTGCCTCCAGGTCTGGCCGCTCCCGGGCTACCACAGCAGCCAGCAGCTGGTCCTCCAGGCCCTCCCGTGTCACCAAGAAGTTGATCAGAGTGCACTGAGCCTGCACCTCTGGCTTGTAGTGTGGGTTGAAACATCGGGTGTGCAGGATTAGGCGGAACTGCTGGTTATACTCCACTTCTTTATCTCCAATTCTAATGTATCTGTTCAGTTAATTAAAACAATCCCCACAAACAAATCAATCCCCACACACTGTGGGCAGTAACTCATCACAGACAGATGCCCTCAGCCTGTGTGCTGTTCCTGGCCACTTGGGATGAATGGGAAAAGCCACAGAAAGGGCAGAAGTACCAAACCAGACTTGGCAGGGCAAGGATGGAGGAACAGGGGCTGGAGACTGCCCAGCCACAGCCCACCGTGGCCTCTGGGGTGCAGTTCCCCTTCTAGCTTATCATGCCATATGGCAAGAAAGTGTCTCAGGGAACGTCCTTGATTCACTTAAGTGAACTGGATGCCAAGGATCATCAGAACAGCCAGAAAGGCCACATTCAGTACAGGTGTCCTCCATGGGACACACTTGAGAACGCTGGGAGATGTGGCCAAAGCAAAAGAAGGATCAGGCTCCCAAGCTGCCCACAGTGAAGGTGCATCTGCCAGCATTTTGGGGCAGCAGCGGCTGCTTGGGGCAGGTGAAACCCCTCAGCATTGGGGTGTGCTGACCTGCCCTTGGCGGTCCTGCCCAGCAGCGGGTCCAGCACTGCCTCTATTGTCTCACCGATGTCCTCGATCAGCAGAGTCTGTCCTTCAGACACCGCCTGGGCAATGATGTCCAGGTATCTGAGGGCAGAGAGCGAGAGAGGGGAGGTGTGTATGGCAAGCCTGTGCACTGTCGGGGGCTTGGGCTGCTGTGGGGGCTCACAGAGTGCTTTCCTCCCAACAGGACCCCGTAGTGCTCTGCCAGTCCCGGCCCCCGCAGAGCTTTTGGAGGTGTCAGGTACACTGTCAGGGCTGCTGCCCTAGCTTGCCCTGAATCTCATGGGGGACGTGATTGCCCTGACTCTGCACCCTTCAATGACAGGGGAAGGGGGGCTGGTGCAGCCTGAGCCTGGGCCCACCTTCGCTGGCCCAGGCGGACGATCTGCAGGTCCTCCCCATATTTGTTCTTGATCCACTTGCTGCCCTGCATCTGGGCGTCCACGAGCAGCGGCCACCGCTGCGTGCTGCAGAGGATGGCAGCGTTCTCAGTAGAAGTGCGGTCGCTGGGCAGCCCCTGGTTGTTCCAGGCAGCCACATCGGCAGAGTCCGTCAGGAGGCTGAGGGGGTCCAGGTCAGGGGTGATGGGGATGGGCACCTGCAGGGAGGGAGGGGCTGGTGGGCGCCTGGCCGCAG
This sequence comes from Cettia cetti, assembly GCA_013401135.1. Lineage (NCBI taxonomy): Eukaryota > Metazoa > Chordata > Aves > Passeriformes > Sylviidae > Cettia > Cettia cetti. The sequence goes on from VZUI01047456.1 coordinate 23,845, forward strand.
AGGCACGGGAGCCCCCGGGGTGGGGGACATGGGGAAAGGCGCTCTGGGATGGAACCTCTCACCGTCTGTCCATTGAGGAAAGGGACCCAGTGCTTCTCCAGGAGCTCAGCCCTGTACTTCTTGGTGAAGTAGCCGATGTAGGACACGAAGGCGGAGACCAGCAGCACGTCCCCGCACAGCGTCTTCTCCTGCTCTCTGAGCTGCTCCACTGACTCAGCCCAGCGGACGTTTTCGGATGCCAGCCCCCCGACGAGCCTGTGGGGTTTAGAGGGGTGGTGGCTGCTGTGGTGCTGGTGCTGTGACCCGGGCAGGGGGTGGGTGGGGACTCAGCCATGGTCACCTGGGGCATTGTCACCAAACATCTCCATGGCTGCCTCCCCCATGAATGTCTGGCCCAATTCATCTCAGAATTTTTAATTTGGGAAGGGTGTGGGGGGATCTGCTGCTCCCATGGCCTTGGTCTCAGGGCCACGAGGCAATGCCAGGGAGCAGCAGCCTGCCCTGATGCTTCAGAGCCAGTGTTTGCATGGTACCTGTTTGCCAAGGTGATGACTTTGTTGGTTTCATCAGCCTCCTGCTGGCATTTGATCTTCTCTGCTGTGGCTTTCTCAAACTGAGCAGTGAGAGTCGCCAGATTTTCATTCAGGGCCTTTGGAAGAGAACACCCCCAAAATTATTCCCTTCCTGGATGGGAGGCTCCCAGTGCTCTGCAGCATCTCCATCCCAGCACAGTGCGTGGGCCAGGCTCTGGGTTCACGGTGCTCTTTTGCTCATTTGGTGACTGAGGGGCTCGTGGCTGGGGGCTGTGGGGACACACACTTACCACAATTTTGCTCTTAATGCGACTCAGCCTCTGCTGCGCCTCTGCCAGCTCGGCATCAGCGTCGGCCACTGCCTTCCTCTTGGGCTTCACTATGCAGTGCACCTCGTAGAAGCGCACCATGTTGAGGCACCAGGAGCACAGCCCTGCTGCGGCCGTTGACTTGGACTTGATGAACTCAGGATTAAAGCCGGGGTCGTTCCGGTATGGCCTGGAACGGGAGGACGCCACGCTGTGGCACTGCCCCGCAGCTGCCGGCAGCCCTCCCCGCTGCTCCCGGGGCTTGGGCCGCCTCTGGGTGGCAGGGCGGGAGAGCAGGACCAGCATCGGCATCCCACTCCTGTCCCCGAGCGCTGCTGTGCTCTGGGGTGGGGGTCCCCCTGGCCTCCCTGCTCAGGGCAGCTGGTGGCAGGGGCTGTGAAGGAGCAGGAAGAAACCAGCCGTGGACTCACTCAAATGCCTTGAGACAGGGCTCAGGGATGTTTTCCCCATCATAGTTTTTTAAGCTTGCAAGGAAAGTGTCTGCTTTTCCTATCTTGACTTTTCCTGCTGTCCAGCTCCTGTCCTTCGGAATCTTGCCATTTTCGGCCGTCAGAACCAACACAGCTGCCATCACATTCACTACCTCTGGTGGCGGGGCCCCAAAGGACTTCAGCTCCGTCAGGTTGTACTGGGGAGGGACCACAGGGCCATGAGCATCACCCCAGCCCAGGGCTGCCAGCACAGCTGAGCGCCTGCTTCCCACTGAGAGGTCACCCACCTTGTTGAGCGTGTCGAGGGCCTCGCGGGCGGCCGAGAGCACCACCTCTGCTTCTGCCAGGTCGCTTGCACAGGCTCGTTGCTTCTCAGCCACCATCTGGGGAGGGAGGACATGGGATGGGGTAAGTGGCTGTGACCACAGAGCTCACACTGCCCTGTCCCACACTAGACACCAGCCCAGCACTTCGCACCTTGTTGATGGCTTCGACCTTCAGCTCCTCCTCATCAGCAATGGCTTTCTCCTTGCTGACCTTCTCTGTCTCAACACCCACCACGTGGATCAGTTTGTCTGTGTCCTCATTCTTCTGCTTCAGCTCTATCTCCTGCACTGCCAGCATGGCTTTCAGGTCGTCCACCTCAATGAGGGAAGAAACAGAGCAGATAAAAGGGCTCATCCTGCCTAGTCCTGCCTGGTGGAGCAGCAGTGTCTTGCTATGGCTTGGGGACCTCACAGACACTGTGACTATCCTGCAGGAATGTGACCATCCTGCAGGGATGTGTGTGCTCTCTCCCCCTGTGCCAGACCCAGCACAGGCACGATGCACAAGCGAGGCTATGGGCAGCACCTGTGATGCCGTGCTCTGCAGCTTCATCAGCCCCTTCTCCAGCCTGTCAATGCTGGCAGAGAGCTTGCTCCTTTTATCTGCCAGCAGGTTTTGGTAGAGCTTTATCTGCTCCAGGAAGGTCTTTGGCGTGGTATAATTATAGCGTCTCTCCACGGCCAGGTAGGTCTTGGACATCTCCTTTGAGCTTGTGTGGACGAAGGACATGAACTGGCTGATGGAGGCCTTGACCTCTGGCTGCACAGAGAGCACAGACAGGGAGCTGCTGCAGAGGGCTGCCGTGCAGTGGCTGCACTGAGCCCTCCTTCAGGGTTGGCTCTGTGTCCAGCCACAGAGGCCAGAGCAAAGTGACCCTTTTCATCAGCAGCACAACACAGGGCTGAGATGCTGGTGGTAAAGGTGCTGGTGCTGGTTCCCATGCCCAGCTGTGCCCCTGACATTCCTGTGTGGGGAGGAGATGCTGTCCCCAGGCTGTTGCCTGTGGGGGTGTTTTAAGGACAGAAGCAAAGCACAGGGCTGCAGGCTCTGATGCTGGAACCAGCTGTAAACTTATCCCAGACCTATTCCCAACTTGCTGTTCCCAGCCCACAGGGTCATGCCAGACCCCCATCCCTGGGCACACTAAACACAGAGAGCAGCAGAGGTGCAGTTCATTGCCCAGTGCAGCCCAGTGCCCTAGGACAGCAGCTGCACTGGGGCCCCAGCTCACCTCGATGTCTGGTGTTTCCTCCAGGAACCTGCTGCTGACAGACACGAGAGCATCCTCTGGCCACTCGTGGAACCAGTCAATGGCCGTGCAGTTGACCACAGCTGGGAACCTCCTGGCCCTCACACGCAGGGTTGAGCCCACGGGGGAGAAGCAGAGGACCACCTGGGGCAGAGCAGCAGTGGCTGAGCAGGGTGTCCCTGCTGCCAGGGTGGGGGCAGTGTCTCCAGGGCTCCACATGACTGCAAGGATTCTGCTGCAGACCTGAGATCTGCTGCCTTCCCGTTAACTCCCAGTATGCACGAGGTGGTCTGTGCTTGTGCACCCTGTGCCTCTCACCAGGGCTGGAGCTGGGGCCCCTTTGGTGGCTGCAGTTGGCAGCTGAGCCCAGGACTGCTGTGCGTGTCCCTGGGAGGGCCCAGCATGGTGTGTGGCCATGGAAGCTACTGACCCCCTCTGCCCCCAGGGAAGCCAATACAGGGCTGTTCTGCCCAGCACCTCTGGGGCTGGGGGCACCTGGGGAGTCTGAAAACAACTTTTTGCCTAAACCCACCACTCTGGGAAGAAACCTCTGCGTTCTGTGGCCTATTACAAAGAGGTTTTGGATAAGGCGAATCAGGGGCACAGACAAACCAACCTGGAGAGCAAACACCCACCTTTAACTGGCGCCTGACTTTTTCTATAAATAATTTCCAGCAGTTTTCCTTTGTATCCTCCAATCCAAGGGACTTCACTTGAGGCCTCATGGACCCAATGATGGTTTCCATGTCAGTATCCTGAAAGAGGCCTGGCACTTCCCCAGATGCCAAGAAATCATTGATCACAACCAGGAATGATTCTTCAGCCACCTGGGAGTCTGTCATCAGGAACACACCGGGGATGTTCTTCACAGCTGCCTTGATGTACTGGGCAGCAAGGTCCAGCTGGGACAGAGAGAAACTGTCAGCCTCCAGTTCACCCCCCATGAGGTATTCTCCAAAGTGACCAGTTTGGAGCAGCCCTGGGCTGCCCCGGAGAGCTGGGAGGGTGCCTTTGGGAAGGAGCCTTTGGGAAGGAGCTGGTGCCAGATGCTCTGCCCAGGCACAGGTCCAGCCCCTGGGCTGCCCACACCACCACCCCTGCTGTCACCAGTAGCTCCTGCCCATGCCTGGCAGGGGAAGCACAGTGGCCCCTTGGGCAGGACCCGTGGGTGTCACCTGTGAGCAGATCCTCGTGTGCAAACGCAGTGTCATGAGGAGAGCAGAGCCTCGTGAGCCCACCCAGGCAGGTGCAGAACCCATCCCCAGGCAGGTGGCACTGAGCCAGGGTCCAAAGCTGCTCCTACCTTCAGGTCTGGGATGCCGTAGCCCTTCCTCAGCGTGATCTGGAACACGCTCAGGTTGCTGATGTGAGCTGCCAGCCGTGCCAGGCTCTGCTTTCCACTGCCTCCCACCCCCACCAGTAGTGCGTTGCCCCGAGGAGACTCCAAGATCCGGCTAATTCTGCAGATGTGAGACACTGCGTCTTCAAAGAGCACCTGAAGAAAACAGGAGGGGAAGGTTTGGTGCACTAGATCAGGGCAGAAAGAGCAGGGAGTGCCCCATGATGCACCAACCCAGCCAGGCAGTGCAATGCCACAGTCCCATCTTTTCAGGGTGGAGATGCCTGCCACAGGCACTCACCAGATTCATTGCTGCGTTCACCTCATTGTAGCTGTCCAGGGCTTCCCCGAGCAGGTCATTCAGAGCTGCCCAGCTTGTCACTGGCATGTACTTGGACTCATCCATGCCCTGGGCAAAGTGGCAGTAGATGTTGGGCTTGGCGAACACCAATTCTTCATTGAGCTCCTGGAAGAGGCAATTCCAGCCGTGGGGCTCAGCTGTGGGGCACCTGGGGGCACCACTGGGCTGGAGCACTCTACTTTTCAGCACAACTTACTTGAAAGGAGGCTTTGCAGATGTCTGACATCAGCTTCTTGAAGCTGTACTGATCCTCTTCGTCGACAAGCTTGTCTCCATACACCCTCTCTGCTTCGTGAAGCCAGAGACGCACCAAGTCCACAGGGGTTTTCAGGCATTCAGGGGTGGAGAAGAGCAGCCCCTGACAGACAAATCCCACAGCCTTTAGGGTCATTTTAGGGGTGCTCTAGCTGATTGCAAAGGTTTGCTCTGGGAAGAGGCCAAGGCCCTTTTCAGGGACATGGTATGCTGCAAGGATGTGGGATGAGGAAAGGGAGGAATAAGGATATTTTAGAAAAAACAGCTCTCCCATTACCTGGAATATGTTGGAGAGGTCCCGCAGGTTGAAGATGTAGTGGAACTTGATGGCTGTTGGCAGGTAGTTGGAGGCAACCTTCTGGTGCAGGGCTGTTAGCAGGACGGGGGTGAGCAGGGTCCAGGTCCCCAGAGATCCCTGGGCCTGGCTCCCCAGCAGTGCATTCCCCAGGGGCTTATCCCACCCCAGTGTGGCAAAGGCTCACCCAGCGCTGCTGCTACCAGCTGGGGCTGCATCTTCTGGAGAGGTGCTGGCATGTTGTGCCGGGCCAGGTGCTGCTGCAGGATGGTGCCGTACACGGTGTGCAGAGCCTCCCGGCTGGGAAAGCTCACAGCCAGCACGCAGAAGTGGCGCTGCAGAAAGGGGCAGAATCGGCGTGGGCACTTGGCCCCACAAGGGCTGAGGCAGCCAAGTGGCACTGCAGGGTCATTCCACCCTCTGGGCTTTGGTGCCAGGCAGAGCCCTGGCCCCAGGTCCTGCACACCTGCAGCCGTGAGTCGATGGTGAAGGACCCCGCGGTCGGGTTCATGCAGGCCACGTACTGGCAATTGCGAATGTCCTTCAGGGTCAGTTTGTTCCTGTCATACCTGTGCAGGGACCAGCACTGTGACATTTTCCCCGGGGTGGGGACAGGCTCCCCCCATCATGCTGTGCCCCTCCAGCACCCACCAGTGCCCGTGGTCCAGGTGCTGCCGAATGAGCGTGTGTGGTGCCACAGTGCCATACTTGTCCACTTCTGGCATGTTCATGTCATCGATGAAGTAGATCAGCCTTCTGGTGCCAGGTGGGCCAAAAATTCTCCCTGATTTCTTCTCCAGGGGTTTCTCAAGGACGGCTGCAGTGAGAGGAGTAGTGGGTGGGGGGTCAGCACTGCAGGACTCTACAGCACAGCCCAGTGCAGGGTCAGCTGTTGGCTCTGTGGGCCTTACCCTGCAGCATGGCCGAGGTTGTGTAGAAGTTGAGAGGCACAGACTGCACCAGATACTCGTCTGTGCCGAGTGCTTCCAGCTTGTCCCACATCAGGACTGACTTTCCTGTCCCTGCGTTCCCCACCAGCATCACTGGCTGCTGCTTCTCCATCAGCAGGTCCATGAAGTAGCGGAGGCGAATGGTCTCTGTGGTGTGCACCACGGCAGCCTGGGGAGAAGCACTGTCAGTCCCTGCACTGCCCTGGCACTGGCAGAATCCTCTGTCAGGGCAGTGGGCAGCATGCCAGAGCCCTGCACAGTGCTCCAACAGACAGTGCTCTCTGCAGGCAAACCTGGTTCCTCTCTAAAGCAACACGTCTTGGGTGCTCTATTATTCTAAAGACTTTCTGACCAAAAACCAAGTTATTACACGGAACACGGACAGTTCCTGAAACTGCCACAGCTCCTCACCCTTCTCCCTGACAGCTTAGATAACCCCCACAGGATGCCACTTTAGGAAACAAATCAAGTGCCACAGGACATTTTGCATTCAGGCAATAATCACAGCTGCTTTGTGAGACTCTCTGAAGCTGCAGGTTAATCTGAAGGTAAAGGAGACGTGGAACTCACAAGCCCTTGTGTGAGGCTTCTGTGGGCTAAAGGGAACCATAGGAAGCCATCAGGTTTGATGGGTGCTACCAGTCCAAATCCTGATGATGCTGAGGGGAAGACTGGAGTAATGGTCAAACCAATCATATAAACACAGTGCTGGTGGGAAATACCTGTAAGGGGATGTCGGGGTCGAGCTCGAACTCTGGCACTCTTTCATCCCAGGAATTGAATGTCTTCCTTTCTGGATGAATGTAATAGTCAAAAATTGTCCCCTGACTAGGAAACTTGATGGTTTTAAATTCTGTCAGCCACCACTTGCTGAACTGCTGGCGGTGATCCACTAGCTGGAGGACAAAACAGAGACACTCAGACCCCAGAGACATGATGGGATGCAGAGAGAGGTGGCAGGTGCTGGCAGTCCCGTGGCTGTACCTGGTCCTGGTACAAGGCCCCACCGAAGGCCCAGATACAGGCAAAGACAAAGAAGAGCTCGTATTGCTCCCGGGGTGAGTCTGCTGGGACATTCTTTGGTGTCAGGAAACATTCTAGCAGGGACAGAACTGTCTGTATGGCCGTGACCTCAGGAACAGGGGTGATTGTCTTGAACCCAGACCTGAGCTTCTCCAGGCATGGTGGCAGGTACTTGTCAAAGAGGATTGTCAGAGCAGCCTTCTCAGACTTCACTGTCCTTGTCTCGATCCAGCTGGTCACAATGCTGTAGGAGAGACAAGCAGGGCACAAGTGAGCATCCCATCCCATCCCACCCCACCCCATCCCACCCCTGCCCAGCTCACGGGTTCCAGCCCAGGTCTGTGGGGTTGATGTAGAGGATTCCAGCCCGGGACACGGTGGCCGGCGTGGCTGTCCGCAGGTGGCTGATCTCGAAGATGAGCCGCATGGTGGGAGTGAGGGGGATGCGCTCGTTGCTGGCCAAGGTGAGAACCTGGGGGAAGTGGCTCATTGTGGGGGATGTCTGGAGTTGGTCCCTGAGATAACAAGTGAGCAAAGCCCCTGGGTTGTGATGGCACCAACCTTATTGTCATCCATGACTGTGTTCAAGGACTCGATCCACATTGGATCAATGTCTCCATCAAGGATGATCCATTTGGGCCCATCATGCGTAATGTTGGCCAGGTCACGCATTGCTGTGGAGAACAGACCTGCCCCACAGAGAGACTTGGGTTGTTCCTCTCCACACACAGCCTTTTGCTGGAGGAGACGTGGGATTGGTGCTCCCGTGAAACATATTGCTTCTCCCTCCCACTCCAGGAAAGAGCCCCAAGGAAAAGTCTTCCCATTCCATTTCATATCCCATAAACTGCGCTCACAGCATTGGTGTCTCACCATCCTTCCATTCCCGTGTGGCTGGATGAATGATCCCAAACAGCTCATCGCAGGTCACAGCCTTGGGGTCCAGATCCACTGTGACTGGCCTCCTCTTCAGCCTTTTGTAGGTCTTGTTGAGTGACTTCAGCACCTGTGGAGAGGATGGTGCAGCAACAGGTGCTGAACCCACCAGGGCAACCGCAGCCTTGGGCAGCCTCTGCCTGCAGTGGGGTCGCATGGAGCCCTGCTCCCACCTGGATTGCTTCTGGGAGAGCACCTGACCACCTCTGCAGAGCCAGCTCCTGGACAGGGCATTGTGGATGATGCCCAGGCCCTGCCAGCCAGCCCTGTCCTGTCACCCTGCTGGCACTGCAGCACACCCAGGATCAATTGTGAGAGCGTGGCCCTGTCTGTCTTTGTCTCTGCTCTGCTCGTGGCTGTCTCGGGAGCCCCTGAGCTGTGCATCCCAAACCTGCTCAGCTGCATGGGCTCAGCCTGGCACACACAGTGCCTGAGGGCCTGGCATGGCCATGGCTGCACTGCTGTCCTCTGCCCAAACACTGCTCTGCCAGAGCTGGGGTCTCACCAAGAAGCTGTGGGGGGCCATGGGATGTGCTTGGCTGAGGCCAGAGGGGCCCCATGTCCTCAGGATGGTTTGGCTGTTACCTGGGACTTGCCGCAGCCAGCGTTGCCGACGACGAAGACTGAGTGTCTCACTTGTAGCAGTTCCTCCAGCTGTACCACCTTCAGCACGAAATTGTCCTCTGCCTGCAGCTTCAGCTCCAGCACGGACTCACGGATGACCTGGGAGGGAGAGCAGGCACTGACCACCAGCAGCCTTGGAAACACCCTGGAGATGAGCTGGCCGCCCCCAGAAGCGCTGAAGAGACCATCAGCCTCTGGATCCTGCCAGGACTGGGACATCTCTGGCAATGGCACCATGCTTGGGCTTGCACCTTCTCAAAGTTGAGATCCCTCTTCCTGGGAACGTCCAGTGCTGGAAACAGGTCTCCAATCAGCCCCAAGAACACAGGCAAGTCATCTGTCACGATCTTGGGGATATTGAAGTCTCGTAAAGCTCTCATCAGAACCTGGTCCTCTGCAGAGCCAGGGTCCCCCCTCTTCAAGGAACCTGCCACCACCAGCACAGACTTGATGGCCCGCAGCCCCCAGTCGTAGTGGTCCTGTGACAGGAAGCAGAGAATCAGCATTTCACTTTGGTGAGGGAGAACTGCTTCAAACAGCACTGCAGAGGAACACCCTGTGCATCGGCCTCCAGCCAGGTCATCCACATGGCACCCACTGGGCTGGACCTAAACTGAGCTTATTTACAGGAAAAGCCTCTGTCAGTCATGGGGGTGATTTGGAACTGGGAATCTGACTTCCTTCTTGGAGACATGTTTATTGTTCAAGTCACCTCTCTTGAGATGAATAATATCTGAATGCTCTCACCTTAACTGGCCTAATCCTAATTCCAATTCTAATTCCAATTCCAAGTCCATGCTATTCTACTTTTGGGCTTCTTGATTCCTTCCTTAAGGCAGAAAGGTGCCATATGATGCACCACGTAGAAGTGGATCTTGTCCGGCCATAGACCTGATCTGTGCAGAACCATCACTCCATGTGACACCACCAGCAATCCCACTGCAGTGTGTCAGGTTTGATGATCCAATGGACTCTTTCCTCTCACAGACAGCACTGTGTAATATTGTTAATTACCTGTTTCGACAGCAACTCTTTGCAGAGCGTGTAGAGAGTGATGAATTTTCTTGCCAGGAGCCTGGCATCGATAAACCCCTCTGCCACAAGCATGATTTCACAGATCAGTTCAAAATCGGGGACCACCATAGCGCAGGGTCTAGAGAGGAGCAGTTGCAGTTGTCAGGGCCATTAACCACATCCTTACCCTCCCACAGCTCCCAAGGTTTGCCCCCAAGTTTCCAGTGTAACAAACAGTCAGTTGCTGCAGTTACACTTGCTGGGATCTCCTGCCCAGACTCCCTCTCCAAGTGAGGCTCAAGTTCCACCAGACTGGGGCACACCAGCCCTTTTGCAGTCACAGGCTGAGTTTCATCAAGGACAGGGGTCACACAGTATCTCTGTGCCTCCCCTTCCAGTGCTTCACCACCTTTTTGTCAACTCTCAATTGGATTTTTAGTTGAGGGTGGCAACCTCCCTTGCAGAGCAGCCCAGCTCACCCTGCCTGGTCCCCTCTGGGGAGTGACAGGACTGTGCCAGGGTGCCAAGGGCTCCCTCGCACCAGGGCCACCAGTGCACACGAACACCCTTGGCTTAGGGCACACGATGGATGTGGCACAGGAGTGCCAGCACGGAGGAAAGTGCTGCAGTGACACCGACCCACCTGAACAGAGCTTTTAGATTCTCAGGCAGCTCTGTGCGCCCGGCGTAACCAGGGTTCATGGTGATGAACAGCCCAACCGATGGCACCAGGGAGATGGTCTCCCCAAGGAAGTTGAATGTTTTCTTCTTGGCACGGATTGCATCTTGAATACATTTTACCTGCCAGGTGAGCAGAGGTGTTGGTGCTGGCAGCTCTCAGCTCCCTGCCCAGTGCCCTGGCTGGCCCTGACTCCTCCCCAAGGTGAGCTGAGGGTTTGGCTGTGCCAGGAATAATACTGAGATCTTGCTGAAGCCACAGCAGCAGGAGAGCTGGCCTTAAACCAGCTCCTTCCTAATCGCCCCAACTCCCTGTCCCAGGTGATGGCAGAGCTGGGGGGTGACAGGTCACCACGATGGGACACAGCTGGGCTGTGAGGTTGGACTGGCCCCAAATCTCCTGCACTGCAGTGTTTCCACCCCCACCCTGTGTCCAAACAGGATATAGTAGAGAGAACAGTGGCAAACTGTTCTGCCAGTCAGGTTTAACTGGGGCAGCATCTGGGACATGAGCTGGGAAATCTCTTTTGCACCCAGTGCCACCGGGTTGTGGAGACAGTGCGCACCTGCACCGCAATGACAGACAGGACCTCCACCAAAATGCGATTGAACTCGTCGAAGCAGCCCCAGGCACCTGTCTGGGCAAGTCCTTTGTAGATGTTCCCACAGGACTGGAGAGAAACAGAGCAGTGGGACAGGGCTCAGCCCCTGCAATCCCTCACAGCAGCTGCAATGGGGGTTTGGTGACAAAACTCCAGTGCTGAGATCTGCTCACACCTTACAGGTTGTGCTCTTCCCTAGAGAAATTCCCCACAGTGATAAAGCCCCACTGCTGAGGCTCCCCTGGGCTCCCATAGATCCAAACCCAGGGTGCCCTTGGACACCCACGGTTCTCACCTTGGTGCCACCATCCTGTTGCCCCGTGCCCTACCTTGTAGTCCATCTGCTCGGAGCAGTTGAACACGTAGACCATCATACCCACGGCCCGGCCCAGGTCCTTGGTGGTCTCTGTCTTCCCGGTGCCTGCAGGGCCAGCGGGGGCCCCCCCCATGTAGAGGTGAAGGGACTGTGTCAGGGTGATGTAGCACCTGTGCAGGAGGACCCTGGGGCTGAGCGGGGCCCGTGGCGTGGCACGGCCACAGTGCCAGGGGCAGTGGCAGAGCAGGGAGCCAAGCCCCACCTGTCAGTCAGGGGGGTGATGACCAGCCGGGGGGTGTTCCCCAGGTACTCGTAGGCGTACAGGAGCTGAGCGTCGCAGATGTTGGCGTAGCAGTGCTTCTCCTCGTCATCCCAGCGGTGCCGGAGCTGGGACTGCCAGGCAAATGCCTGGGATGTCTCCACCTGCGGAGCAGCGGCTGTGGAGGGCAGGTGGGCAGAGGCACTGCCCACCCTGGCCCTCTGGGACAGCGACACACCCAGTGCCTTGGGACTGTTTGCCACCTCCCAGCACAAAGACAGTGTGCAAAGGGGTCCCGGGACCATCCCTCCTCACAGCCCGGCCCATTCCCCACCCACCAACAGAGGTGCCCAGCCCAAAAGTAATAGAATGACAGGAAATCTGTGCTCCAAAGTTCTGAGAGATGGTGCAGCAAAAATTCCCTCTAGCACCAAATACCTTTGTTTGGATCATTTTGGCCACAACGTCCCTTGCATGGACATCAATAGTACAGATTGTCATGATCTTCATTCTGTCTCCAGCACTCAGGTTCCCAAGGAGCAGGGAAATCAGGGCATTCAGCCGAGCAATCTGGGGAAGGATAGAAATAATGGAGATAGAGAGGATGCCCTCATATGTCCACCTCTTGATGACCTCTGGCCTTGCAGAGAGGCTCGGGCTGGCCCCAGGTCAGGTGTGGATGATGCCAACCTGCTTTTTGTTATAATCCTTGAGGGCATTCTCATAACCTTTCTCCAGACTTGCAAAGGCAACACCGACCTCTGTGGTCCAGGCGATCTGGGTGCACGTGAGAGCGACCTGCAGAAACCATGGGGACAACACGACCATAAAGAGGAACCTGCTATGGCTCGGGTGGGTGCCTGTGCCTGCCAGGGCTCTCTGGCTCCTCCTCCTGTCTCTCTCAGAGCCGGCTCAGCCTGGCCCCGTGCAGCAGCACCCACCTGTGCTGGGTAGTCAAACACCCACTCCTCCCGTGCCTTATCCTCGTAGGTGCCCAGGGCCTGGGGGATGAGGCTCCGCAGCGTCGAGCGCATGCGCTCCAGCAGCCGGTTCAGCCAAACCTCCACCTGCAGGGTCACATCCAGCAGAGCTGAGCCAGCGGCTCCCAGCCCACCCAGGCTGCACAAACCTCTCCCTGCACATCACAGTATGCCACAGGGGAGAGTCTGGTGCTGGTCCCACAGGGCACAGCCCACGGGGTGTGATGAGGGGTGGTCTGAGGGCACACAGCCAAGGTGTAACCACTCTGCAACCCTCAAGGGACTGTGAGGCTGAGCAGGTCCACATGGCTGTACTGCTCTGTACCTACAATGCAGGTGCCATTTCTGGGAGTTTTGGCCAGAAATCTTTGTAATTGCATTTTTATACTCCTGCCAGGCTGTTAGAGCACAACCAGCAAAAGGTTCACCCCCATCCTCAACGTGCCCCCCGCCTCAGCCTGCAGAGCCTCCACGAAGCCCAGCTGACCTGGCCAGACAGGTCACAGTCTGCATCGAAGGGCATGTACTCCCCGTCCCGGCTGAACATCCCGTGGGCCACCTTCTGAGGCTTTTTGTCTGGGCCCTGCTGGAACTCCAGCTTGGCCAAACTGTCGAACAGCTTCGTCAAGTGCCGGGACACCTGAGAGCAGAGGCACAGCCACTGTCAGGACCCCCTCACCTGTGGAGGTGTGATCAGCAACTGGATCTACCCCTGGGTGCTCCCTGGGCACTGCACCCACAGAGGGGGATCAGGGATGGTGTTCTGCCCCTAAGAGTGAAAAATGTTCTAAAACTGCTCAAACAAGTGCAGGGAAATGGCACAGGACTCATCCCCATGCTCACACACAGCCTATACCTCGAGGGGCTCGGTCCCCTTCGATAAAATGTCCAGTAGGTCCGCAGAGGAAACAAAATAGAACCGGGGAAAAGCCAGTCTTTTGGTCTCAAGGTATTCAGCCAAGGCCTTCTCACAGACCGCCAGCCTGGCAGAAAATAGAAAAACCTGCCATTAACTCCCATATATCAGCTTTACTCCTTGCTTAGTCCTTGTCTTGCTGATGCTTTGGGGGAATCACTCTCTTCCTTTGGCCTCCCATACACTTCACCAGGATGACTTGATCCTTACCTGTCCTGCAGCTCTTCCAGCCGGGCATGCAGCCCGGGCTTGTTGGTGCATTCAATCACATTGGGAGTTTGTACTGCATCAGCCATCAGCTCCTGAAAAGGAAAAACACTTCAGCCAACCCAAACTGGCAGAGAGCTGCAGGGAAAAGGAGAGGGGGAATTGGCTTCGCACTCGGAAATCCTCGTCAATGGTATCAAATTTCTTTGAGTCCTCTGGCAGTTGATTGCGGGTGTCTTCAGATGCTATGAAGATTGTTTCCAGGTGACTCCACTTCCTCTGTACCTCAAACCAGGTGTTGATAACAGTGTCACTGGTTGACAGCTTCTGCTGCCAGTCCTGTGCCCTCTGAAGGAAGAAGGCTCTGTACTTGGAGGCCAACACGTTCTGCAGCTGCATTTGGTTGTCCTCCAGCGTCTCAATGAGCACCTCATCCATCTTGAGCAGTGGGAGCTGGGTCCTGCTGTGGGGCTCATACTCAAACTCCATTGCTGCCCAAGTTGTGTCCAGGGCATTCAGCACCTGCAGTTGGAGCACGAGGATGAGCTGGATGCCATGGTGCTGGGCCCAGCCCTGGTGGGGAAGCAGGAGGACAGAGCGGCGCCTGCTCCAGGCGTGGGCTCCACAAGCTCCGTGTGCTCCCCGTGGGCTCCAGCCCCAGGAACCAGAGCACAAACCCCTGGCAGCCACAAAGTCACATTGGCATAAGGATCTCAGCCAAGCAGGGGAGGAGCTGAGCCCCATTTACCTTCTCCATGCCAGCCTCCTTTGATGCTTTGTCCACAATGCCTCGAACCTCCTCCTCAAACTTGTGTAGGTTCAGCTTCAGCAGATCTGCGAGGGTGGTGTTCTCTGACATGGTGAACTCCACCTGGAGCAGAACCAGCGTGGTTGGGCCACGGACTCCCCTGCACAGAGAGGCAGCCCAGCAGCTCCTAAACACCCACATTTAGAGACCCTACACTAATATTTGCATGTGGCCAGATTTAAACCTAATGGCACCCTTCCCTTGCTGGGTGGATCTCGGGAGCCTCCTGGGCCAGGGGCTGGAGCCTCCTGGGGCAGAGATGGGCAGGAAGACTCGGGAGCACCTTGGTTGTCTGCACAAGCTCCTGCCAGTGCCGGTTCCTGATGGCTGGGTTCTGCAGCTCGCTCACGGCGCGCAGGGATGTCATCATGTTCTTCATGCTGCTGTCCAGCCCTGTGAACGCGTCCCAGCTCTTCACCTCCTTATCCAAACTCCGGATGTCTTTAGCGAATTTCTTGCACTCAATATCCATATCCTCAACGTTAAGCTCTGCCCACTTGGTTGTATTCCAGGAGGCGATGCTCAAGTTCACCTGGACCCAGGATACATTTTCACAACATGTGATTAGGAGAAGCATTTCTGCCTGGGAAGAAGAGCAGCATATCAAGTGTCTGCACACCCCACTCATGCACGCGCCATGCAGACCTGCTTCAAATGTAACAACCTGCCCCATGTCTCATCCTCCCTCTGATGGCAATGAGCTGTCTGAGAAGCTGCACCTTTGGCTGGCAATGCCCAGCTGGAACCAGGTACCCATGCTAGGTGGCCATGCCAGCCAAGAGCAGCCTGCTGTCCAGCCCTTGCCTGGGAGCAGCGTTGGGCACTGTGCCCTGGCTCTCAGACCACAGCACATACCAGGGTGACCATGTCCCAGAGCTCCTTCAGCAGGCGCAGCTCCTTGCGGCACAATTTAAGCTGTTTGTAGTCTGGGACCGACACCTCAAACAGCGCAGCTGAGGTGGCCAGGGCTTCCATTTCCTTCTCCAAGGCCATGATGTTCTTTTGTTGCTGGACGGAGGAGAGGAAGAGGTGTCAGCCAGGGACTGTGTGCAAGGGACATGTCTCTATTTCAGCAGGGGCTCCGTCCCTGCTGCAGGGCCAGACCCTTCCTGTCAGCCTGGGAGCTGGAGCCAGACCTGGAGTGGCTGCCCGTCCCCAGCACCCAGTGTCAGGGGTGGCCAGGCAGTGCCAGTGGGGACAGCAGTGGCCCTGGTTTCCTCCCCTTCCTTACCGTGTTCAGTGACTTGTAGGGGTCTGGTTCTGTGTATGAGAAAGGGGCTTTCGCCTGGAAACTCTCCCGGAAGGCCAGCTGCTGTACCTGTGTGGGAGGATGGGGCTCGTGAGGGCAGGCAGGAGCTGGCAGCTGGGAAGGGCAGCAGAGCCTTCCCAGGGGTGCCTGGCTGCCCGCAGCCCCAGGCTGGCACCTCGAAGTCCTGGCATTTCTGGCGGAGGATGGCGGCCTCGGCGGCTTGCAGGGGCGCCGCGTTATCCGCCACGCGCAGGCACAGCCTCTTGTTGTTCTCCCAGTGCTCGGGCAGTTTCTGCAGTGGACACCATGTGGGGTCACCAGCCCGGCCCCAGTAAGGCCCTGCCCGGCCCCCCACACCCTAAGCAGCCTGCCTGGAGCAGCAGGTCGATCTCCTCTGGCATCTTGTCCCCGTAAGTCCTGAGCAGCGCAACTGTCTCCTTCAAGGGCTCAAACATGACGTCAGTCGCCTCCTGCCTCTCCCTGACCTTTGCCAGGTGCCCCATCACTGCCACCAGTCCTTCATATTCTCCTTCCTCCAGATGTTTACTCAAGCCGGCAGTGGACTCTTTAATGAAATCCTGCAGCTCCTGGAGACTGAGAGGACAGTGGTGCTCACCAGGTGTCCCTGGGGCTTGGGGCTCACTCTGGAGGGCATGATCCCCCAGAAATTCACCCCTGAAAGTGCCTGGAACCTGCACTGAACTGCTGTGTCTCCAGGTCAGCCCTGTCCTGGCACACAATGGTGCCTGTGCCACAGCTTATGTCACTGGGAACACCCTGTCCCTATGCCAGGGCTGACCAGGCCTTACCTGCTGGTGACGTGATGGGTGAGGTACTGCCGGAGCACCAGGCTCTGGCCCTTGATGGCATCCAGCAGCACCTTCTTGAAGGGGCGGCAGTCACTCTGCAGCCACCCCCCAAACACCTTGGTTTCCTCAAACTCACTCAGTTCTTCATGCAGTGCCTCAAGTGCATCGATCTGGGGACACAAATGGGTCATAGTCTGTGGCTGGCACCTCCCTGGGCACCCCATGTCCTCTAGGGCACCCCAAGCACCCAGCACATCTCAAGGCACCCATCCCACACCTCCTGTTGAAAGAGCTGCAGGGGTGGTACCCCAGGTGCCAAGGGCTTCTCTGGTGGTGCCTCTGCCTCCCCCTCTTCAGGGGCACTGCCCAAGGTGAGGAAGCGATGCAGGAACTCCTCGGAGCTCTCCTGCCACAGGTGGGAGTGCTCCTCAAAGCTGGCACTGAATTCTTCACCTTCCGCCATGGTGCTGACCACCAGCGACATCAGCTTCTCCTGCATCCTGACGAGATCTGCCTGCTCCTCCAGCGCAGTCTGAAGGGACAGGCAGAGCTCGGGGACTGGTTGGGGACACCGGCCACCCTCACCCACTTCCTGCTGACTGGGAGCTGCTGCCTGTGAAGAGCTCACCTTGTAACTGACCGCACCCTCCAGCAGCCGTGGCATGGAGGATGCCACCGCCTCCGTGTCCCCGAGCAGCCCCTCCACCAGCACCAAGAAGCTGTCGCCGCTCCCCGCCTCCAGGGAGGGCTGGTACTGCACCCGGCCCTCGGACAGCTCCATTTTCACCTCGAACAGCGGGGACACCTGGGCCTGGAACAGGTCAGTGCCTGGTGTGGGGCTTCACATCCCACAGCCCCAGAGCCCTGCAAGCTGCCCGGAGCGTGGGGACAGCCACGTTGAGCCACTGACCAAACTGACAGTCAGCAGTGGGACACCCCGAGCCCAGCACAGGGACACCCACTGCCAGAGCACCGGGACCTACTTCAGGGTCCATGTTGGTGAGCAGCAGCTGCAGGGATTTGTGAACGAGTCCACAGAGCCCGTCCAGCACGATTCTGTCTATGTACCGCACGTAGTCCAGCCATATCCGTGAGGACAAGTCAGCCTTGAACAGTTCTGCATTCTCCTGCCGTGAGAAAACCAGCCAGTGTTTGTCAGTGAACACCCAGCAAAAGCTCCTGACATTGCTTCAAGTCCTTCCTTATGTCCCTGTGAGCCATCCAGTGCTCCAGGGCCATGTCTCACCTTCACCATCCCCTGGATTTTCTCGCCTGTACTCTCGATGAGAGCACGGCGCTGAGCTAAGGCATTTTCTTTCCCCTCGAGGTCCAGGAGTGCGGTTTCCTTGTTGTCTTTTCTTCCAAACAAGGGAGTGGCTGAACAGTCCTACAGGGAGAGAGAAGGGAGCTGCTCTGCTGAGCCAAGGAAAGGACAATCCTGGCTAGATGTGTCCCAGAAAGATGCTTGTGAAGTGCCAGCAAACATTACCTCCATCAGCTGGGTGATGTTCTGTAGGTTCAGCTTCGCTCTCTGGACCCGTCTCTGCAGGTCATGCAGGGTGTCCCTCATCTCCTGGATGTATTCCATGACACCTGGGAGGGAAAAGGGCACATGAGCACGTTGTGGAGACACGCCCAGGGCAGTGGGAGGTCACTTTGTGCTGGGAATCAGGGACCCCCAAAATGCACAAGGAGGATCCACAGCCTTGGATGGCCAAGGTTGGGGTTTGTACCTTCATGGTCCCAGAACAGAGACTTCTCAGCACTGGCCAGACGGGTGTCCAGGGCTTCCAGCTCCTTTGCCAGCAGCGGCCGCTCCACTGGCATCAGCTGCTGCTTCACCTGAGCCAACACACCCACAGGTGAGTGCTGCTTCACCTGAGCCAACATGTCCTCGCTGAGCACTGAGGAACAGGGTCACCACCCCACCAACACAGTGGTGGGGGGCAGGAGGTGGACAGCAGCAGCCACGGCTTGGCTTAGCCACAGGATGGGCAGGGACCTGAGGTGATGTGCTTGCGGTACCCAACCCGCCCCCAGTCCCTTTCAGCCTGGAAGAGCAGCTGAGTTGTCTCCCCTTCAGAACCTGCCTCGTTGTACCAGCCCACGATGAGCTCCAGGTTGTCCCCTATCTTTTGAAAAGTCTCATTTTGGGCAAAGAGGCTCTCAGCATTACTTGGGATGTCCTGCTGCTGCTGGATCTTCAGGTACTTCACCTCCCGCAGGACGGCAGAGAGCTGCGAGACGCCACAGCCGGGAGGGGTTCGTCAGCATCTCCCCCTGCAGCTCCGGCAGCACCCGAGTCAGGGAGGGGCTGCTGCTGTTGCCCTGCCAGCACCGACCTTTCTGGAGAAGTTCACGCTGAGGAGACCAGACTCAGGGTCCCTCTGGAGCAGGGGCTGCTTCAGGCTGAAGTGGCAGTCCTGGCCGGGTCCGCTTGCCCATTCCTTGTAGATCCTCTTGCTGTAAGATTGCAGCAGCTCCATCATTTCCTTGTACTTCCCGGACACCAGCTCAGCCTCAGCACTCACCATGGCACTGTCAGAGCCACAATAAAGCTGCAGCAGCAGGACGTGGGAGGGGCCCCGCTCCAGGCTGGATCCTGCCCCACTGCTGCCCTGTGTCCCGGTGGGAGGACAGGGGACCTGCACCTACGGGTGGTTGATGGCCAGCAACTCCTTGTGTGGCCCCTCCAGCCGCTGCTGCAGCTCCAGAGCCCACTTCAGCTGCCCGGCCACCGGTGGCATGTTCTTGTGGATGGCTGGGCCCCCCCCGGGGGGCGGTGGGGACACGAACCGGCTGTCATACAGCGTCTTCACGCTCTCCAGTTCGGCCTCGAACATTCCCAGCAGGGCCAAGTAGCAGGGGGAAGCCTCAGCCCTGATCAGGGGTCGCTCCAGCACAGAGGCAAACATGTGCACCAGCTGCAGGAGAGAAGCAGGCACTGGTTCCTGTACCCTGGGGCAGTCCCAGGGCGGGCGGGACCCCAGTTCCCGTGGGAGGTGCGTGCCCGGCTGCCGGGCACAGGTACCTGCACAGCAGCTGTCAGGCGGTTACAGTCATCAAAGCCCTGGCAGAAGATGGCAGCCAGCTGCTTGTTTGCATCCTCAACCTTCTTCTGGAACTCTGCAAAGTCGCTGTTCCATTGCTACCATTGAGAGCAAAATGCTTTAAAGTGGCACAGCCCCTCTGCCTCCTTCCCAAATCCTTCAGGAATGATTTGCTGAACCCAGAGGGTCCAGAGCCCCATGACCTGCTCCAGAGCCAGCCCTGTGCTGCTGTGGGACAGTCCCACGTGTCCCTCTGCAGCATCTTCCCACAAGAGATTTTTCTCTTTTCACTTAGCCAATGCTAACACCTCCATTCCAGCATCCATTACATTTCCACTCCAGCATCTGCTCACCTCTTCATCAGGATCCAAAGGATCATATTTGCATTCAGCAAAAGCTTTGGTGGCTTCACAGACCTCCTCAGAGATCTGCAACACCCAGGTCCCAAGGAAGTTTCCTCGCACTCCTCCCAGCACCGTCTTCTCCAGCTTCAGAAAGTCAACGGCTGCCTGGAACAGCTCCTGGCAAGCATAAACCCCCTTTTACCCGGCTTCCCCTGTCCCAGGCTGCAGGTGCAGGAGCTGCAGCACCAGCACTGGCCTGCGTCCTGCCAGCTCAGCAGTCCCAAAGAGCATCCCCACAGGGTTGCTCCCTGGCCTGGCTGGGGTGTGCCCATCCTGCATGGGGGCTCAGGGCTGAGGGGAAAACTGTGCTGGGAATGGTGTCACTGCACTCCCAGT
This sequence comes from Cettia cetti, assembly GCA_013401135.1. NCBI lineage: Eukaryota > Metazoa > Chordata > Aves > Passeriformes > Sylviidae > Cettia > Cettia cetti. The sequence goes on from VZUI01047456.1 coordinate 44,125, forward strand.
GATGTCCCACTGTGCCAGCAGCCCCAGCCCGCCCCAGGCTGCAGCCGAGTTCACCCTGTGCCACTCCCACTCCAGGATCCCCTCGGCAGGGAAGGCCTGACTGGGGCTGGCACTGTGCCCTGAAAGCTGTGCTGTCACCTTGATGGTCTTGAGCCTGTGCAGGAAGGCGTCCATCCTGCCAAAGATCTGTATGGGGGGAAACTCCCAGAGCTGTTTCTGCCCCTGGGAGGGGAGAGGAGCTGTCAGTCTGGTGCTGGTGTGCAGGGGGTCAGATGTTCCTGCACCATCCCTGCACCCACCGGGAACAACTTTGGCATTAGTTCAGAGCAGTAGGTGCTGTAGGACTGGAAGAACTTCTCTGTGGTGGAGATGGCTAATTTGAGTGCCTCCAGGCTCTCCTGGGGCTCTCCTTGCAGCCCCTTCAGCATGTCCTCCGGGTTCAGGAATTTACAAGTCTGGGACAGACACAAGCAGGGGCCATTGTCAGAAGGACATGGGGGCCCCTCCTGCCCCTTTCACCCCCACAGACTTGCTGGTGGTTGCCTTCAGGCCGTGCCTGCCCCAGACTCTCCCTATGGGGGGCTCTGCTATTCCCTTGTCTAGGGTGTTTCTGCATCACCGTGACTGGACTCTCCACATCTGCCCCAGAGAGGCAACTGGAGGGGCCAGGGTTGGGTCAGTGCTGGCCCTGGGGCTGTACCAGGCTGATGAAGAAGTTGCTGATCTCCTGCAGGATACGGGTTGTGTTGGCAGGGGAGTGGTAGTGCACGCAGTGAGCCCGGAGCAGGCAGACAGTGCAGAGCACCTTGGGCACGAAGGGCTGCACCTGCGGGAGCAGAGCCTCGTCAGCGTGGGGCCAGTGTGGGGCACAGCCAGGGGGATGTGTCCCTCGTGAAGCCTCTGGGGCTCTGCTGCGGCACAGATTAGGCCACCAGGCTGTGCCTGGCTATTTTGCCCCATATCACTTACCTGGGAGTAATCTGCCTGTTCCATCTCCTCCAGGAGTGCCTGCAGCGGTTGCAGATGGAGGCTGACATCACTGGCTTCCTCCAGACCTAGGACAAGGAGAAAGTCTGGGTTGGAATGAGGACATCGTGTTGGAGACAGCCACCACCATGCCATGGGACCTCACCACCACTGACGGCCCTGAACATGTTCTGCAGTGATGGCAAGTAGCAGCTGTCAGCCTTCTCCAGAGTCTTGGACAGCACTGTCACTTGGGGTGAGAGCAGCTGGCAGGGAAGAGGCGTCAGGATCAGCATGGGGGGCTCAGCACGAGGGGCTCAGCATGAGGAGAGGTGGCCACCGTGGGTGTGACAGTACCTGCTCATTGATGCACTCCAAAGTGGTCATCCTGGTCTGCCAGAAATCAAACTCCACCCTGGGCAGGGGGTGCAGCCCCTCCAGCAGTTGCTGCGCTGGGTCCTGGCTAAAGATCTCTTCAACCAGCTGGAACCACTCGATGACGACGGTCTCGATGGAGTGCAGCACTCTAGCATCTACAGGCCCCACCAGGCTGAAAGGCAGACGGGTTATGCTCCCTGGGAGCTCTGAATTGCCCCAGGGGAACCCCAAACAGCCCTAGGGAAGCCCATCACGCCTGCCTGTGGCCATGTCTGCCAGTGCAAGTGCCTGGCATGAACTCCTCAAACCTTTGTCCGCTGCAGGGGATGGCTGTGCCCAGGGCTGTGCAGGGACTGAGCCAGTGCCCCAGCTCCCATCCCTCCCTGAGCTATTTATGCTGTCCTGGGTCCCTGCCAGGCTTTTCTGGCACCAAGTGGTGCCAGCAGCACCCACCATTCCAGGGCGGCGCCTGAGTCATCCCAGCTGACCAGGTGCTCGGGCAGTGGGAGCAGTGGCTTTCCCTGTATCTTCCCACTCATCACGAACATCTTGTTCTGCAGCTGATGAGTCTGTTGCACGAGGTCCTCCATCACAATCCTGGGCCAGGCCATCCCCTCGTCCTCGCTCAGGAGCAGAGGGGACACAACCTGCGAGACAGGGCTGGCTCAGGCACTTGGTCACGCCCTCCTGCACACAGGGTGCTGGGCACCCCAGTGCTCCCTCTCGCTGCCAGAGGCACAGTCCCAGCGCAGTCACGGCTCTGCTGGCCACAGATGGGTTCTGATGATATTTATCTTATCAGTGTGACCAAGAGGCTCCTTGCTCTGGGTTTCCAGCTCTCATGGCTCGGGAAGTGCTGGAAGGGGCACGGTGAATGCATCTAGCAGAGTCAGGGGCTGGCACATGAGCAAAAGCCCCATCAGTGAGGGCGAATAGTGGGAGCTACTGGAGCTGATGCAGCTTTTGGGTGCTCTGGACTAGCAGTGGGAATATTTATGGAAAGTTTGAGAGAAATCCACTTAGACATTTCCCAGCTGCAGGGAGCATTATTATGAGTTTCTAAAATTGCAAGGAGGAAGTGATCCAGTTGGGGCCAGAAGAAAACCAAGTTGGTGACCTTCACCCAGCTCTTGTCCTTGTGGGGCTTGTTCAACATAGGATGGGAGCCAGTGCAAGGTCAGGACAAGGGCCTTTTCTTCTGTGAATTTTAGTTTATTTTGGAGCCCACCCGGAAATTTGGCTAGAGCAGCCCACAGCAGGGGTCCCAGTGCAGCAGTGTACCCAGGGAGCTCAGCTTGGCCCAAGGCTGTGCTTGCATGGGCAACCCACCTCCTGCAGCACGGTGATGAGCTGCTCCACGGGTGAGGGGCCGATGTCTCCCACCAGCAGACCAGCCCGACAGTTCTCCCCGGTGATGCTCTCCCCCTTCTTCTTCACGCAGTATATTCCCTTGCCCTTTAGGGCAGCTGGGAAGCAGGTAGTGGGCAGGATCTGCCCAGCAGGGTTCATCCCCAGCACCAGCTCCAGCATTTCTGGCTGCTTGAAGAACTTGTCCAGCATGACTGAAGTCTCCTCGCTGGCCACAAACTTGGCCCACCTGTCCGGCCGGACACGCAGCAGCGCCGTGGCCAAGCTCTCGAGGAGCTCCATCCGCTCATCCCCCGACTCCGACATCCTGCCAGCACCGGGCTGGGCTGTGGCTCCCAGCGCCTGGGGTGGTCCAGAGGGCAGAACCCTGCTCAGCCAGGGGCTGTGCAGATCCCACACTCTCACCTCCAGACACTGCCCAGCCCACCCCTCCACTGCCCTCAGCCTTCCCTGTGCACATGCAGTCTTAGGGGAAGCTGCCACTCCCATCCCTGCCTGGTCCCAGTGGCCACAAGCCTACCCCATCCCTGCCTGGCCCCATCACCACCCAGCCCTGACCTGCTCCATCCCTGCCTGGCCCTATTGCTGCCCTGGCTCCCCCCAATCTTACCTGGCTCTTCTGCTGCTCTGTCACACTCCTCAAGCCTCCAACAGCCTTCAGGCACTGTCAGCACCCCACCTGACACTGTCAGCAGTTCAACTGACAGTCTGTGCCCCAACCGACCCCGGCACCAGCCCAACGGGCAGCAGCACCAGCCCAGCTGCAGGGCTGCCCTTCCCCCTCCACACCCCACGCCGTCCCCATCCCTCAGCAAGGGCTGTTTGCCCACCCTGGCCAGACTCAGGCTGTGGTGCCAAAGGCTGCCCCATCCCAGGCACAGCAGGGAATGCCCTGGCAGAACCCCCCTATGGCACAAGTGTGTACAACTGGACAACCTCCCCTCCAGCCCTGATGGCACCAACACACCTGGCACAGGCTTGGCACTCCCAGCTTGTCCTCTGCCCCAATTTGGCTTTGATCCCATTCACACCTGGTAGCAGCTGAGTATGAAGCCCCCAGTCCCACTGCAGATCCAGTACCCGAGGGCCTGTGTTCTGCAGTGAGGTTCCCCAGGCACTGTCCTGGTGGCCAGGGGCAGCTGGTGAAGGCACAAGGCTCACAAACAATCCCAGCACATCAAGACCTCAGACTGGGAGGAGCATGAGCCCAGTCCAAGGCTGGGCACAGAACAAGGGCTGATGGTGGCAGGGGACTCCTGCCCACCTCAAGCTGCACAGAGCACAGGAGGTCAAGAGAAGCATGGTACAAGTATTTATTTGTTGCTGATCTTCGGCTCTAGTTTACAAGGCCATGGCAAATTAAAAAAAAAAAAAAAAAAAAAAAAAGAGGTTAGAATAAAAAATCCTGCCCCCAAACCCCACTCCTGTGAGGCTCTGCACTGAACCACCCACATACAAAATAATCTACAAGGAGAAAACTATACAGGAGTATTTACACCTCTGATAAATAGACTAATACTGATCCAGGCACCTCCAGACCGTGTATGGGGATGGGAACAGGACAAGACACAGGCGATGGTGAGGCAGAGATCCCCACCAGCAGCCATCCTGAGGGCAGGCTCCAGCTCTGGACATGTCCCACCATGGCACTCTGCCACCCTGGCACGAGGGCTGTGACACAAGGGTGTGCTGGGCAATGCCATCCAGTGCCACCACATCCAAGCCACAACTCCCACAGCTGGCTGAGGGCACATCTCTGCCCTGTGTGGCACCACTGCTCAACAGTCCCTGCCCTTCACCCTCCTGTGTCTGTGGGGACCATTCCAGTGCAGGGGGTGGCTGGGAGGGTCCACGGCAGCAGCGTGGGGACACCCAGGACAGACCCAGGCCCGCTACAACGAGGGCTGGGAGCTGTATCTCTGCAGGGCCCCCTGGGGCTGACACCCTGCACCTGGGGCACCCCAAAACCGCCGGCTGCTCACCAACAGCTGCTCCCCCCTGACGGAACACCCCAAGGACGTCTGAACACAGGTGCTGGAGCGACCCAGTGCCATGTGGCCACAAGCTTCCTGGGGGTGAGAGGCAGGGAGGGTGGCCGTGGTGCTGAGGCCAGGGCTCCCAGGGGTGCTGTGTTCCAGCTTGAGCCTGTGAAGACGCTGTCCGGCGATGAGGCAGTGACGGGGGGCCAGAGTCACTGAGATGCCCGTGCCCCTTCCCTCCCCCCACAGTAAAGAAATGGCTAAGCTGAAGCTGGGCCCTGGGCCTCGAGGGCCAGCCTGCAGCGTGGCCCCCACCCCACATGTCCCCATGACAGGGGGACACTTGGGCTGCTACAGGGGCACGCTGGCCTCACAGGGCCAGTTTGGCTGCTAGTGCCTCTTGGTGGAGGAGACCTTCTTCTTCCTGGCAGCCAGCATCTCGTAGAAGGGGTCCCGGCTGATGGCTGCCCTGGCAGGGGAACAAGGGCTGGGTCAGGTCAAACTGCTGCAGCGATGGCTCAGGTCCCTTTATATCCCTGAGGAAGTTTTCTTCCCCCATCCTTGCAGGATGCCTTAGGAAGCACTGTCCCCTTTGAGGACAGCAGGCAGGTCCCTGCTGTGCCCCTGCCCAGCGCCGTGCCCCCAGGTGCTCCTCCAAGCACTCACTTGATGCACTTGATCCACTCCTCCTTCTCCTCAGGTGTGGGGGCAGAGATGCGGTACACAGTGTGGTTCCCCTCCACCACACGCCCATCTGCCTCTGTCTTGCAGGCCTTGATCACCTGGTCCTTGTTGTCAGGGATGTAGAGCTCAAAGCAGTTCTGGGAATGAAAAATCACTCAGAGGCAGCCCCCACTTCCAAAGGGGACCCCAGACTGGGAGGGGAAAAGCAGAGCCACACACCCCTGGCACAGCCACCCCAGCATGGCAGCAAGGGACAGACACACACTGATTGTCACTCCCCGGCCTTGCATGTGCCCCTGTGGTGACCAGCCCCAGGTCTGCTCTCAGCTGCTTTGATGGTGAAGGCAGTGACTGCTCTGGGGCCCCCTGCCTCTCCTGGGGACATCTCAGGGTGCTGCAACACCTCTCAGCCTTTCCTGCTCAAGCCAAAGCTGCCCCCAAACTCCAAGGGACACTGCCACAGCACTCACAGGCTTCTTCGAGTCCTCCACCTCACGGATGCTCAGGTTCTCCAGGGGGATGATGCCACGGGGCTCCTTATCCTGGTGTGGATAGAGCAGAGGTTTAGACGCCCCCAGTCCAGCCCCCGTCCCTGGCCCAGCTCAGCTCACCCTGCACGGAGCCCACTCACCGTTGTGTACTCAAAGTAGTAAAGGCAGTTGTCAGTCAGGATGAACCAGCGGCGCTTCCACGTCTTCACCCTGCCTCCTGGGAGCAGAGGGGGACAGTCGGGCACAGCCCTGCAGAGCACGGCCGGGCACACAGAGGCTCCAGCAGCACACACAGAGCCAAGCAGAGCCAGGCAGAGGCGGGCAGCAGCAGCAGGCAGCGCACACCGCACCGAGCCAGAGCAGGAAGCGCACGGATGAGGATGGAGGCGAGGGCGGGGCTGCCGGTGCTGAGCGTTCCCACCCACAGGCACACTGAGCACAGCTACAGGAAACTGCGGCCACGCAGCTCCCTGCGAGGACACAGGCACTTTCTGTCCACACTGTCAGGGTCCCATTTGTCCTGGACCCCGAGCAAGGCAGGACCCGAGGCCGTGGCCGAGCTCCACAGCTGCCAGCACAGTGGGAGAAGCTGGTCCCTGGGCACAGGCCCTGCTCTCCCCCGAGCCCAGCTCCCCTCCACCACAGCCATTGCAGCAGTGCTGAATGCAGGACGAGCACCCACCCTCGCAGGCTGGATCCAGCATGGAAACAAGGAGCCACGGTGTACACTGGGGGTCCTGCTCATCTCCTTCCCCTGCCAGGAAGGCCCTGTGACCCCTGCCCCCCTGTGCCAGCAGGCAGCCCACCCCTGTACCTGCCCCAGAGCAGTTCTGAGGGCCAGCACCAATGCTCCCCGGCACCTCGGGGTGCAGGCATTGGAGCAGAGCTGGTGCTTTGTAGGGACTGCTGTGAGCCCTCAGCACAGCACAGGCACCATGCAGACAAATCCTTCCTGCTCCCATCCAGCTCCAGCCACTTGACATGCCCTAACCACCCGTGCACAGGCTGGGGCCCCTCCCACAGAGACCCCAAACCTGTCCCCATCCCTTGTGTCACCGGAGGCAAAGACCCATTGGCCAGGCTGAGCTGTCTGCGGGCACGGCGATGCACGGCTGGGCGGGTGGCAAGGTGCCACTGTGGCCCCATCCTCCCCCGGGGTGCCAGAGGAGGCTGCAGGCCTTGGGGAAGGCTTTGGCAGGGCCGGCACGCCACGTCCCTGCCTGGAGGTGGAGAGGGGCTGTCCTGCAGCAGGCGAGGTCCCCGGGCGTGTGGGGTTAGCAGCAATAGCAGCAGCAATGAGACTCATCACCAGCAATTAAAAACGCAAAGGAAACGAAGCCCCAGCAGTGTGAGCAGAGCAGGGAAGAGGGGTACGTACCTCCTGGAGTTGGGGGCAAGGAAAGGAAGAGCCAAAATCATGGAAACATATAAATGAGGGAGAAAAGAAAATTAAAAAAAAAAAAAGGGAAAAAAACTAAAAAGAGGAATCCCAAAGCCCCCCCCCTTGCCCTGCGGGTCAGTGGGGCTGGGCTGCAGCAGGGAAGCTGTGAGGGGTTGGGGCCGTGGGGGCTTGACTGCCCTGGCTCACTGTGGCTCTGTGGGATGGGATTCCTTGGCTGCTGGGGACAGGGCCTGGCTCCCTCTACCCCATGGCTGACCAGCAGCATCCTTCCCTGCCCCCCAGGACAGCTGGGGTCCGTGGCCACTTTGCTGCCTCTCTGCCACCCCACTGGTGGTGCCAACCTGAACCCGGGTGTGCAGGGCCCCTCCAGTCAGGCACGGGAGCGCCTGGCACTGTCCTGTGTCACCCCACCCCAGGACAGGGAGCAGGCAGCTCTTGCTCTCCCCTCCCAAGGGGTTGGCCACGTATCAGGAGTTCTGACTCCAGCCAGAACCCTGGGGAAATGCCCCCCTGGACTCCGATCCCACCAACACCCATTCCCCCTGGCTAAACCCAGACAGAGGATTCCCCAGAGGTGCCAAGAAGAGAAGCCACAGGAGCCAGGGCGCGGAGGGCTCCGGCTGCGGAGCCGGGCGGTGCAGCAGGGATGCCATGCATGCTGCCTGCATGTGGAGCCGGGATGCAGAGGTGATAATGCTGTGGGAAGGTGAGGCAGGGGCTTGTCTGTGGTATGGAGGGGGACGCACGCAGCCTGGGGCAGCTCGCCGCTTGCTCCCGGGGGCCTGCTCCGACACATCCTGCTGTGGCTCGGTGACCTGAAGGGCCTCGAGGCCTCTGTGCTCTGACACCAGGCCCTGGTACCAGCTCTGCACCCCAGGGGCTCGCCCAGCCTAGAGGCAGAATCCCCCAGGACACCCACCCAGCCGCTCTGCAGGGCCTCATCAGCTCTGAGTCTGCTCCTGCTGCCCAGCCAAGATGGAGGGCTGGATGTACAGATGCCTCTCCTGTGAAGGCTGTGCCTGTCTCTGCAGCCTCCTCATGCTCTGAAGAGCCAGGTCAGCAGAAGAAATGGGGGAAGTCCAGGTGCATTGCACCCTGGCAACAGCCTGCCCTCCCTTGCTGCTGGCACTCACCGAGCTTCAGGAGCCAGCCCTCCCGGTCAGGGTTGAAGAAGGTGTGGGTGAGGTCATTGCCATCGTCCTCAGGGATTTTGAAGGGCTCATTCTTGATGCTCTCATATAGATTCTGGTACAATGACATAGAATCAGCTCTGCTTTGCCCTGTAGCCCTGTGGTGGGCCCTGCTCTGGGCCAGCTTTGCAGCCTGGCCCGGGCCTCACCTGGAGCAGCTCCTCAGGCAGGTCTCCCCCGTCATTGATGCCGCGGTTCATGGCGATGAATCGCTCTGCCGTGGGCTTGTCCTTCACGTTGGGATTGTGCAGGCTCGTGTTCAGCATGATGATGGCGAAGGACAGCACGTAGCAGGTGTCTGCAGGGGCAGAGGGGAAAGTTCAACTGCGGGGCAGGATGGCAGGGAGACCGTCTGGGACAGGCGCTCACCTGTGGATTGGAAGACACCAGGGTTGCACTGGCAGTACCGCTGGGCAAAGGCCTCCATCATCCGGTCAATCTTCTGTGCCTCCCCTGGCAGGCGGAAGCTCCACAGGAACTGCCTGTGGAGAGCGAGTTGTGGTGCTCCATGGGGGCTCCGTGGTCCCCACCACCCTCAAGGGCCACGCTCAGCTCCCAGCCCCTTACTCACCGCAGGGCCTGCACAAGGTTGAGGTCGGTGAATTCGTGCAGCTCCACAAAGGCATGCAGCACTTGGATGTTGAACTCATCCCTGTGGGAACAAAGCCAGAGCACGAGGGATGCATGATCAGCAATCCTGTGACTACTAAGTGGCTCCACTGTCCCTGCCCTTCTCCAGACTCTGTTCATTCATGGGGGAAAGCTGCAGCTACCCCCTGCTTGATCCCTGGTCTGCACAAATCAGCCACTTGCAAGTGCCAGCCATGAACTGAATACCCCCAGCACCCCGGGTACCCCCAGTCAGCTGTCCTGTGAGCTCAGAGCTGCAGTGTCCCATCTCTCAGGTGGCAGGAGCCCAGAACACCCCCAGGAAACCCGAGCCCAGTGCACCTCTCGCCCAGGTAGTCGCCGATGGCTGTCTTGTTGAGGCCCTCTCCCTTGTACAGGAACTGAGCAATGTCCTCGCATGTGTTCTTCAGGAGGTCGTTCTCAATCAGGAACTGGATGCCCTGGAGGGGTGCAAGAGAGATACTTTGGGGTCTGTGACTGCCCCTGCCAGCCCCTGCCCTGGATGCTGGCTCTACCCAGCCCCAGGAACCTGGACTGGGAGGTGGTAGAGCCGTGCACACCCCCAGAAGCAGTAAACCAGCCCAGCTCCCCATCCCACAGTACCTTCTTGGGATCCATGTTGAACTTCTTCCTGCCCATGGCCACCTGCTTGTTCCTCTGCATGTTTTTCCTGTAAGGCATGAAGCAGCTCTGAGCACCTGGCAGGGCCCCACTGCCTCTGTGCAGCCCCTGGGGCAGTGCCCTGTGGGGAGGGTCAGCCTGGACCGAGGGGACCCAGGCCCCCCTGCTGGACCCACGCGAGGCAAAGCCAAGAAACTGCTCTGTGTCTGCCCCACGCCGTGGCCTGGGGCTGCTCTTGGCCTGCCAGGCCCCGGAACAGAGCGGAGCTGCCACGCTGCGTGCTTGGGTCCCCCTGGGCAGAGGGGGTGCAGGCACAGCACCTGTCAGGTCACCCAGACACAGGGAGGCTTGGGCAAGCTGGCTGTGGCAGGGCTCTGGGGAGAGAGCGGGGCTGGCAGAAGGGGACAGTCTTCATGCCCCGGCGGGTAATCGGGAATGATGCTGGGAGTCGGCTCCCACCGGCTGCCGGGACCCCCCTAATCCTGGCTGGCACTGACTGCACCAGCTCAGAATAACAAAGCCTGCCAGTGGCTGTGGACAGACAGAGGGGCTGGGGCTTGGAAAAACAGACCTGGGAGCAGCAGATCAGCCTGGGATCCCACTCCCAGGAGCTCAGAGAGCCTGGGAAAGCTGCTCACACCAGCACTTGGCCAGGGCTCAGCTGTCCTCGGCTCCTGCACAGTGTAAGCAAGCCCGGGGGGCTCCATGGTGCTGGGGACTCACCTCTCCTCCGTGGAGCCCAGGTTCTCGATCTCATTCGTCACTTCTGCTATCTCATCCTTCAGGCGCTGTGGGGAGAGGGGGCACTGAGACGAGGACGTGCCTTCCCCACAAACCCTCCAGCCCCCAGCCCTGGAGACAGTCCCATTCCCCCAAGAGGCCCCACAGCCCCTCCTTCCTTCCCTCCCTTCTTCCCCCCACCCCCAGGCGCTGCCCAGGGGCTGAAGCAGCTCAGAGGGCACTGGCAGTGGGGCGGGCTGCCCCCCGCTGCTAATCCCTGCAGCACTGCCACGCTCCCAGCATGCAGGAAGGAAGAGATTCGGAGGTTAACAAAATTACCCCTAATCCCTTCAGATCATGCCCAGCATATGGCAGTAATTAGCCTCTGCTGCCTTAATCAGGGACTCTACTGACAGTGTCCCAGATGAGCCCCGACCTTACAGGCACTTGCCAGGGCAGTGGCCTGGCCCAGAGACATGGTCCCTGCCCGTGCCAGGCAGGGGCTGGCACAGACCGGCTCAACTGCACAGCCTGGAGCTCTGCAGGGTACAGGAAAAGGCATGGCTGCTTTGGCAGGGTAGGAGGGATCCCGGCTGGCTGCCACCTGGGATCACATCCCAGCTGGGACCCTCTCCCTCCCCCCAGAGCCCCTTGGAGGAAGAGCTGTGGGGCAGCAGCATGAGGGATCCTGGATGGGGCCCCAGGGACCCTGCCAGTGATATGGGCAGGGACACTGTCCCCTGCCACCCAGACTGCTGTCTCTGGGACAGGGGGATTGTGCAGGCTCCTTGGCTTCACACCTGTATGTCAGCCAGCAGCTCCTGCTTTCGGCGGCGGATGTTCTCCAGCTCCTGGCACTCCTCTGGGGTCAGGTCACTGGGCACTGAGCAGAGACACAATCAGGTCAGCATGTGTGGTCCTGGGAATCAGGGCCACCAAGGCTCCTGGCCCAGCCTCTGCTCCCAGCCAGCAGCTGTGGGCCTGGGTGGAGGCAGGACCCGGAGTTGCTGGGTAGCAGCAAGAGCTGGGCTGGCGAGCAGTGTCCGCAGCCCCACACAGAGGCCAAGTGGCACCAATGGCATGAAAAGAATTTGAGGGCCAGGGCCTCTGCTCCTTCAGACTGGCAGCTGCCACAGAGCGAGAACCAACACGGGCCCCTGGATGACCTCCAGCTCTGCTTCCACCAGCCCTGGCAGCCCTGCTGCCCCCCCAGTCCCATTGCACTCTGCTCTGCCCACTCTGCTCCCCACAGCTGGGCAGCTCTGCTGTGCCCTGCAGCACAGGCTCCACACCGACCTGCAGCCCTGCAGGTTGTTGTGCCGCACCACATCAGCCCCAAACATAAACCAGCTCCTGGCCACCCTTGCAGCTCCCTCTACAGTGGATTCATTATTCTGGGGCAGAGTCTGGAGTTTGTGCACCCTCCAGACAGACCTCACTTGCACACCATGACATCTACACCTTCCTGTCACCCTGGGGAGCCAGATACCCCCTCTCCAACATCATCTGTGAGGATCAAGCCCAGGACTGCCACATGGTCCCCTTGACCCAGGAACATTCCTAGTGCTCCTTGGCACATAACCTCCTTGCTTCACAGTGACAAGGTATCCCATTCCTGTTCCCTCCAGTCCCCAAGGTCACTCGCTCCTTCAAAAAGTGCTCCCAGCCCTCCTACTATGCTCATGTCTCCCACCTCTGCCACCAGGTTCTGTGCATTGCACCAAGGTCACCTGCAAGGACACCAAAACACCGTCCCTCTAGAGCACCGTCCTCAAGGGAGGTGGCAGCAGGATCTGCCAGCTCAGCTCTTGAGCCACCCCCACCTCCTGTCCTGGGGTGCTGGGAACAGGTGTCTGTAGGGCTGTCACCATCCTCCCCTGCCCCAAGCATTACCCCCTGACCAGCTGAGGTCCCGTGTGCCACCACGTACGCAGCCACCGCTGCCACCAGCCCAGACTCACCAGTGTCCCCGGCACAGTCCCTGCCCCATGCCAGTGGCAACGACACCATGTGCCCTTGGCGCAGCACTGTCCTCAACCGTGCATCGACTCTCCCCGCACTGCCGCCGCCTCAGTGAGAGCTCCCTGGGTGACGGTGACCCCGCGCCCTGAATCTCTGGGCTCAGCACTTCCCCGGCTCTGCTCTGGGCTCTGGCGAGCTTCCTCCTTCACAGCCCCTTGTTGCCAAGGCTGAGGCGCCTCAGCTTGCGACACCGGCCCTCAGACACAACACCAACACTTCCCAATACTTTCGGTCTCCTACGTCAGGAAGCCTGAGCCAGACGAGTTGGCTCGTGGCACCAGGTTAAAAGTTACTTACAGTACCAGAGCTGTGTCGCTGCGTCCCAGCACCTTCCGCGTGCCCAGCGCCATTCCCAGCGGCACCAGCCCCCCCTGCCAGGCCCCCAGGATGCCCAGCAAGCCCAGGCTCACAGTGGGAGGGATGAGCTCCATCACACCCGCTCATCAGACACAGACCTCCAAATCCGTGGGCTGCTGCATGTACCTAGCTGCAGGACCCTCTTGTCCAGACTCCAGACACCCCGGCCCGGCTGCAGGGAAAGCCAAATTCATGCCAGGGCTGGAGCTGGCCTCAGGCAAGCCCTCAGCTCTGCTTCTTCCTGCCCACCTGGGAGAGGGCAGGGGTTCCAGCCGGGGTCCCCGGGATAGGCGTGGTGCAGGATGAGACTGCAGGGCAGCAGGAACGGCAGGGCTGTTCCAGAGCCCCGGAAGGTCCCTCCCCGGTGGAGGCTGTGCACTCGTGACAAGCAGCACAGCCATGTCAGCAGCAGCCAGAGGAAGAGAAACCCCAGACGCAGGAGCTTTTCTGGGGAAGGAAGGCGGCATTAACCCTTCCCTGGTTCTGCACAGCAGCTGCCCTGAGAGCCCCAGTGAGCCTGACCGCAGACAGCGCAGCGCCGGGGGACGGGAGGCTGGAACAGACACTTCCCCTGGCACAGAAGTCACACAGGGACCCACCACACTGCAGGATCCCAGCACGGTTAGGCCTCCCCACCAGCACAGGAAGCCGGGGGTTCCCGCAGCAGGAACCTGCCCCGGGGCAGCAGGGACCACCAGCAGGATTTGTCCGTCTCGGGCTCTGGGCTCAGCGGCACCCCAGAGCAGCAATCGCAGTACGTGCCCCGCTCCGCACCTCGCCCAAAGCCAAGCCCCGCGGCACGGCGCCCTGCTCGCCTCGCCCTGTGTCCCAGCGCTGCCCGAGGGCAGCGGGGCTGGCGGCAGCGGAGCGGGGCAGACACGGAGCCACCGGCCACCCTCACCCGGTCCCCGCGCCCCGGCTCACCGTTGCCCTCTGCCCTGAGCACCATCGTGCCTGGCTGCCAGGGGCTCTGCGTGCCGGGCGAGCACACCTGCAGCCTCGCTGCTTCCGCGGTGACTCAGGGCCCCTGCACCCGTGAGTTCCGCGGCTCCTGGGCGTCACCCCGGCCTCGCCAAGAGCCGGCACCAGCAACACCCTGTTCCTGCCGCCGTGAGCCAGAGCCGCCAGCACCTTAACTCCTGTGCTGCCGGCTGGCTGGGAGATGGGGCTCCCCCTCCCTGGCTCAGGGCTGCTGGACGCGATGTGCTGGGGTCGCAGCCAGGCAGGCCCTGCGCTGGCCCAGCCCTTCCTTCCTCGGGGCCTGCCAGGACACTCGCCCCGGCACATCTTGAGCTCACTGCGCAGCGCCGGGGTCCCCTCCCTTCCCCTCCACCAGCTGGGCCCCCACATGCCAGCAGACCCCCCCAGCCCTGCAGCTCCCCCGTCTCTGCCAGACCCCTCCACTGCAGGTCCAGGTCCCCGTGCTGGCCGTGGGGACCACTGGTGCCCACTCTCCTCTGCAGGCTCCCTGGTGTCTCCCACAGCAGGCTGGGACAGAGTCATGCCAGTCCCCAAGGGATGTTGTTGCCCACTGTCTTGCCCCCTTGCTATGGCCGTGTCTGCAGTGGGAGCAACCCCAGCACGTCCCTGTCCCTGCCAGTCGCCTGGAGAGGCTGCATCAGCTTCGGCTGCCTTGACTCAGCTAAATCCTGCTCAGCAGCATGAGATGGAGACACGGCACCCAGAATGCCAACTATGGGCTAAGGGAAGGGTGGCCTTCAGAAGCCTTAGGGAGTCCTTCAGCCTCTTGAGCTACAGCAACAGCCAGCGCTGCTGCCGGCCCACGCTGTACGACACCAGGGGGGCAACAGCCCTGGGGTCAGGCAGACCATGGGGATGAGCCCAGGGTCTCTGCATGCTGCTGCGGGTGCTGCTACCCACTGTGCCCTTGGTGGGGTCCTGTGGGGCCCCCAGGAACATCCTGTCTGTCTCCTCATACCACATCCTGTTTTCACCGTAGCTGTGTACACATGCACACCCTGCGTTGCGTCAGCCCCATCCTTCTCCACGGACAGCTGAGGTGCATCGGAGGAGGGTTTGGGGACAGGCAGCTCCAGGACAGGCCCTCCGAGGCCGCAGAACCCCGTGCTCAGGACAGTCTCCTGCTTTTGTGCAGCCCTGCCCATCACCCCATTAACCCCGCTTCCCTGACCAGAGCCCATCAAGGAATCCCCACAGCCACTACCTTGCTCCCAGTGGATCAAAGCTCCAACATTCCCATGCATGGACCCCCAGCCTCCAGCACGGCTGAGTGAGCACCAGCTCGGCCATGTCTACAGACACTGCATGTGCAAGGAATGCAGCCAGGCAGGCACCTCACCTGCTCTCACCATTGCTTATAGTGCCAGGCCTTGAGAGGAGCAGAGCCCACAGGTGCTCAGACACAGGGCTGAGAAGGTCCCGCAACTCCCTGTCCTACTACGCAGCTCCCCAATCCCACAGCTGGGCAGGAAGCCAGCAGCAGGTCACACAGGTGGCTGACCACCCACAGCATGGCAGGAGCTGGGCTTTCTCACACTAAATTCCCTTCGGAGAATGCTACTCTCCTCCCGTAGTCACAGGCACTTCTTGTGACAAGGGCGACCGAGCGCTCACATATCCTCTGGGGCAGGGCAGGGTATTTGGGCTGGGGCAGGACATGCCATGGCCATGCTGCGCTGCCTGTGACCTCCCAGCTGCCACCACTGGCTCCCGAACACCCCCGTCCCAGCATGGCACCAGCTCCAGCGCAGGGCAATGCCAGGCCAGGGGCCCGGTGCTTGCAGAGGCCCGAGCTTGGGAAGGCCGGCAGAGGAAGGAGGCAGTGAGATGGGGAGGACACTCTGTGCTGCTTTCAGCAGGAGCCATATGGAGCCGGAGCCATATGGAGCCGGAGCCATGGGCACCGCCGTGTCTGCTGGGGGATGGGAACCCCGCGGCACGGAGGGGAGGGGGGCACGCAGTGCCTACCTGCCTTGGCAGCCACCGAGGGGCAGAGGAACGCCTGGAAACTGGAGGCGCAGAGCTCGCTGACTGTCCCCATGCTGCGGGGGTCCCACGCAGGATGCCACCAGCTCCGGGAGGGCAAGGCAGGGACGGGCAGAGGTCGGGCAGGAGCAGACAGGCCAGACAGGTGCGTGTGGCTGAGCAGTGGGCTCCCCAGTACTAGGCAGGTAGCCAGTACCTAGGGCAGCTCCCTCCCCAGTTCTGTGGGGCAGGGTGCAAGCAGGGGAGCCGGAGCACTCCCAGTTCTGGCTGGAGCTGGCTCTGGAAGGGGAGCTCCAGCCGCAGGAGCCCACGCGCCAGCCCCAGCCAATCCCCGCCGCACCGGCACACCAGTCCCTGCCACCGCCGGAGCCCCAGCGGGCGGCTCAAAGCCACTCAGAGGACGAGGAGTTTCAGAACTTCCCAGCAGCCCCCCTGCCCAGGCCGCCTGCCCCCCGGCAGCCCCCTTGCCCCCGCGGGGGGCCGGCAGCGGGGTATTTTTAGAGTGGTTTTATCCCTCCGTATTAGAGCATTAAGCATCAGGAGCCGGCGGTCGCATAGCAACGAGCGCCGCATGAAGGAAGGTGCACCCAGAGAAGCGCGGCGCTGCGAGTGTGGGGGTGCCACCACGGCCCCCGCTCCTGGGGCGCAGGGCCCGAGTCCCAGCCCTGACCCAGCCTGACAGGCTCAGACAACCCTAGGTGCCAGCACCCAGAGGTACTGCCCACTCTGCTGCAGCCCTGGAGCGCGGGGGGCTTCTGCAGCAGGAACTAGGGGGGTCTTGCCCTGGGATCCCAGGCTGGGGTACAGCTGTGGAGCTGGGGAAATGCACAACCCTCTCACCCTCCAACCCCACAGGCACTGAGCAAACCCAAACCGGACCGACAGCTCCTTTCCTCAAAGCAGGAGCGATCTTGAGCACAGGGCATGGCCATGAGTAACAAACCCCAGGGCCTGTCAGGGCAGGAGCAGCTCGACAGCTCCGCTCACCCACCCCTGCATCCACTGGGATCGCTGAGCCAGGAGTAACTTGAGTGGGGCAGGCAGGAACCCAGATGGGGCGGGCAGTGGGGAAGGGCACCCTGGCAGGCAGGAGCAGTCCCTGATCCCAGGAGCAGTGTGACTGCAGAGAGGAGGAGAGATAGTGGAGAAGTGCAGCTGACGGGGCTGTGAGGGCAGCCAGGCACTCACTGCTGATGTGACTGACCTTTTGCTTTCAACACCACTTCCCCTTTCCCAGGGGCCAGAGCAGTGGTTGCCACATCACCAGGAGGCAAAAGGGCAGGCAAAGGGAGCCAGGGGCACAGGGGAGGCTGAGTTGGGCACGTGCTGTACAAGCGCCTGCCTGGGCCTGGACTGGCATCTGGAGACACCCCTGTGTGACACAGGCACGTCGGTGACTGGGGTGAGGCAGGGCCAGGTGGCATCTCCCACACAGAGAGACCTGGATGCCTGGCTTGGTCCTTGCACCCTGTCCAGGTGAGGTGAGGTGTTTACAAACCATAGCTACAGTCCTGACATGACTGCAAGTGTAAGCAGCAGGGCTCATTGTTCTCTGCTCCAAAAACCTCAGGAGAGGAACTAGACAACCGCCTCAGCCCAAGCCCCTGGCTCTGCTCTCCAAGCCTGATGCTACCACCCCTGCACTATCTCTCTGCCTTTGACCTGGGAGTCCATTGCTGAGCCCTGTGGAAGAGTTGCTCCCCAAGCTAGGCCCAGGCTGACTCCACACTGTGCAAGGGAAGGGGCTGGGCTATCAGCAGGAGCTCCCCCAGCAGTGTTCCCTGGTGTCCAGGGACATGCCATGGTCCCAGGATCCTTCCAAAACACCTAAACCTGTGCCAAAGGGCTGCCAGCACCTGCTGGCAAAACAGGACTTTGCAGGCTGGTGGTGAGAAGGGCAGGGACTAGCTGGGTGAGCGACCCCTCAGCCAGCCTGCTGCAGCCCTGCCATCTCCTTTGGGGATCCCCCACACCTTGCACAGCCCACCCTGCCATTGCATACCCATCCCACCCCAGACAGCAAGGCCCCCCAGGCACAAGCTGCTTTGCTGGAGGCTGCATCAACCCCGCTTAGAGAAATCCCTTAATCCCCAGGCCGGAGTGAGTGGTAATCCCTTGGGTGCAGTGGGATTACCAGCACGGCCCAATCCCCCTCTGCCTGGGGCCGGGTCTGAGCCGTGATGGGGCCCAGCTCAGGACACGGTGCCAGGACAGGACTGTGCTCCCCTCATCCTCTCACCGGTGCTGCAGCTCAGCAAGGCAGGAGCAGCCAGGACGGTTCCCCACCAGGATACCTCTTCCCCACGGTGCAGAGGCGTTTGACCCACACCACTGCTCTCGGTCAGTTCTGGTCTGGGGTGGGTTCTTGCTGCTGTCCCCACGGGGAGATGCTGGGAAGGGGGTGGGAGTGCAGCCCCACGCCCAGGCAGGAGCAGGGGGAGCACACATCTGTGCCGCCAGCTGCTCGCCCTGGGATTTGCTCTCTGCTGAGGCAGACGGCTGAAGAGAGGCTGTGAGCTGTGGGGCAGACACTGGCATCAGCACAATCCCACCAGAAAGAGACTCCCTGTCGGCTCCCACCATGCTACAGCCTCGGCAGAATGTCCTTGGCTAAACCAACTCAGCTTAAGGGCTTCAGGGCAGCTGTAGCTTGTGCTGCCCCCAGCACAGGAACAGCGGTGGGGGTTGGAGGTGGCTGTGCACTCCCTGCATCCCCTGCAGCGGGACGAGCAGGACATTTCTAACGTTGAGAGATGACCCAGGATGTCTTCCAGGTGATTCCGGGAAGCAAGGAGACACTGCTGGCAGAACCACTCCCCACAGCGCTCTCCTACTAATGGGCTGTATCTGACAACACCCGAGCCAGGCCGCAGCCGCTGGCACCTTCCTTATCTTACACAGTGAAGTCCTCGCAGTCGAGCACAGTCACTTCTGGGGTGGAACAGCAACTCCTAATTGGATGCTTCGCACAGCTGGGCAGGAAACCAGCCTGTGAACCAGCACTGCCGGCAGTGGCACTGCGCTGGCACCAGCTGCTTCCAGAACGGTCACCAGCATGGCTCCAGCACTGGGGCCATGGCCTCAGATCTCACACAGAATCCCATCTCCTCTCAGCAAAGTCCCTGCTCAAGGCAAAAGCACCTGCTGGCACACGGGAACCTGCCTGGGAGAGACCAGGCACAGGCAGACTCTCCCTGCCCAGTTCCGGTCCTCAGCACCGGGAGAGAACGCTCTGCGGGCAGAGAGGACAGAATGAAGAGGGAGGAAAATGAACGGGCACGAGAGGGGAGACCTTGCAACCCCTGAGCGACCGTGGCCAGCCCCGGGAGCGGGGCACACGCCAGGACCTCCGGAACCGGGGGGGTTGTGACATTCAGCAGGCGCCATCGAGGCGAACCTGCTCTGCGGGGCCGGGACTCGGCAGCGCCGTGGGAGCACCTGAGCAAAGTGCGAGCGGCCGACGGAAGGCGTACGGGCGGCGGGCCACGGAGCTCCCACGGCAGTGCCGGCGCTCCGCGGGCCCAGGCGGGGCGGCCCTGCAGCCCCCCCCGCGCCGGCAGCGGGCACCAGGTGCCCGTTCCTCCCGGCGCTTCCTCCGCCGCCGCCCGCACGATGCCGCCAAGGCCGCGGCCGCTCTGTCACTTGCGGGCGTAGGTCTCGCCGCCGCCAAATCCCCGCCCGTCCCGGAGCCACCGCCCCCGGTCCTGCACCTGGGAGCGGCCCGGCCCAAACGCGCCCCGCCCGGGAGAGTCGCCGCCGCCCACTGGGGCCCACGGACTATCCCGGCGCTTTATCCCGGGCCAGGCGGGTGTCCCAGATCCCCCAGCCCGCCCCTGGCCCGCACTGACCGCAGCCGCCGCCGCCCTCCTCCTCCTCCATCCCGCCGCCGCCGCTCCGGCCCCGCCCGCGTGACGAGCGCGCCGCACCGCCACGGCCGGCACCACGTGACCCGGGAGGGGCGGAGCCACGCAGGCCCCGCCCCCGGCGGCTCCGTCCCGGTGCCCCCCCCCCCCAGCCCGGTACCCACCCCCCCAGCCCGGTGCCCCTTCCCGCCACTCGCCCCTGGCGATCGCAGCCGATCATGGCCGAGTGACAAAGACCGGGATTTATTCGATTCCATCCTTCAATGCCCGTAGCCCCGGCGGCAGCGCTCCGGCCCCGCAGGGATGCCCCCGGTGCCACCCGCGCCAGCGCGGGGCCGAGCCGACGGGAGCGGGGGGAGGCTTTCAATGCAGCTCGTGCAGGGGATGGGGGGGGGTCATGGAGTGAGGGGAGTAGGGGAAGATGAGGGTCAGTATTGCTGGGAAGGGGAGGCACAGCAGCACGGAGCGACAGGGACGGGCTAGAGGCACTTGCCAGGAGCCCCCGCAGGTGCGGGCTGTGGGAAGGAGGAAAAGAGGCACGGAGAAGCTGATGAGACGCCTGGCCGAGGCAGGCTGGGGGCAAGGCAGAGTGGGCAGGCTCCTCTGCAGCTGGAAAAGCAGCTCCCCGAAGGAAAAGGCACAACCCCTGGGCTGCGGCTGTATTCCCTCCCCTCTGAGCGTGGTCCACCAACAGCTCCCAGGACAGTGCTGCCCTTGGTCCTTGACCTGAGACTGCTCCCTGGGCAGTTGGGGTGCAGGTATCAACCTGTGAAGGAAAGAGCAGGGTCAGCCCCACCAGGCTGCCACCTCCCCGCCCCCCAGGCTCGCTGTACCCCCGGCTCACTTACCTGAGAGCCGGTGGCCCAGGCTGGCCATCTTGGCAGGATGTGACATCAGCCAGAAGTTGCGCTTGTTCTGCAACTTCTGGAATGGATTTGAGTCTCTCCTCCGCTCCTGCTTAATCTTCTTCATTTTCTTTACCTGTGCAGAGGTAGGAGAGGGCTCAGGTCAGAGTGCAGAGGCCCCAGGCTCTCCCCACCTGCCCTGGTCCAGCACCCACCTTTCCTTTGTCAAACTCCTGGTCCCACTCATCGATGACGGTCTTGCTTTGGGCCAGAGCAGTGTCCCGAATGGCATCCTGGCTCACGGCCGAAACCTCACCCTGCCAGGTCAGGACTGCAGAGCAGTGAAGTCAGCAGAAGGACCAGGCTGTGCCCCACTGCACCCAGCCCCCGACCCAAGGTGGGAGTCCCTTGCTCCAGCTGCCCACCCTGTGCCACCCCCACAGGCCTGTGGCTGGGTGCACCTGCCTGGTTCCAGGAGCACCCCCTGCCTGCACTGAGGTGGGGGGAGCTCAGGCTCTGGCAGAGCTGGGGGGGCTCTGCCCCCATCCAGGGCTTAGCCCCTCTGTGCAGGGGGTCAGCACGGCTGTTTGCCCACCCAAGTGAGCCAGGATTACCTTGTTTGCCATAAGCCTTGTCCAAGGAATTCTGGAGCAGCTTGCTCACCACGCTGGACTCCTGGCCCTCAGGGGCTGTACCAGCCCAGTTGCTGGCCACAGGGCTCAGGGCAGCCACGGAGTGCCTCTCACCCCCAGTCTGCTTGCCATTGGGACTTGCTGCCACTGCAGAAACAGGCAGGGTGAGGATGAGCCAGGAGGAGCAAGGGGAGCTACCATGTCCCTCCCTCTCCAAGCACATCTCATCCCAGGAAACACCATTTGGACAGACAAGATCTTGATGGTTGAGGGTATTTGGGCAGAAAAGTGCCTGTCCTGGGGGTCAACCAAGGGGCCTGTCCCCATTTCCTCCTCCAGGCCACAGGCAAGGGCTCACAGGCTCTCCCCCAGGAGCAGCAGGCAGGCCTGGGACAAGGCAGCCCAGGACAGGGGGAAGGACAACAGGCACTGCCAGCTGTGGGACCAGCAAGCAATGGGGATGGCACAGGTGCTCCAAGGGGGCTCTGGGGCAGACAAGACCCTGCCAGGCACCAGACAGGGCACAAGGTCCTACCTGGGGTGCTGGTGGTGGTGGCAGGGACAGTGTTGGCAGCCGTGCTGCTGAGGCTTTCCATCCACTTGCGTTTGCGCTGCTTGTGCTCTCCAGCCTCCAGGCTCTGATGTGTCTTACAGGGCTCTGGCTCACTTGTCCTGGAGCTGGGGAAGGCAGCAGGGTCAGCTCACTCCAGCCACACCAGAGTGGGACATTCTGAGCTTCCCACAGAGCAACAGGACACAGAGACACCCGCACTGCACTCAGCAAGAGGTGAACCCGCCCACAGCGCGTGGGTGCTTCAGCTGGATGCATCCCTCCTGCAGAAAGATGAGAAACCCCCAACCACAGCCCAGGGAGACTGACTTCAGGCTCTCACATGCCCCTTGCCCCTCACCTGTCCGAAGAAAGCATCCCAGAGCTGCAGTCTTCTGTCTTCTTCAAAGGCCTGTCTTTGCTCCTATTCTTCTTTTTCTTCTTCTTCCTCTTGAGGGGGAAAGTGGGCTCCATGCCCAGGTCAATACTGGGCTCTGGCACACATTGCTTGGGCCCGCTCTCCACATCCTGACAGACCAGACCGTGGCTGAGACCCTTGTCTTCCACCTCCTTGCCCATAACAGACAAGAAGTCCTTCTGAGAGCCAACACTCTCCTTCTTGGGGGGCCTGGAGTCTTTGTTCTTGAAGCCCTCTGGAGAAACAACTCTCTCCTTCTTGGGAGGACTGGAGACTTCATCCGTGTCCTTCACAGCCACAGCATGAGGGCTCCTGTCTGTGCTGCGATGCTTCCTCTTCCGACGCTTCTTTTTGAAGGAACCCTCTGGTTCCACCTGGCCAGATCCTGTCTCCCTGCTGCCAGAAAGAAGGTGGTGTGAAGTGTGGGCAGTGGAACCATGGGCCAGCAGGGAGCTGAGCGGGCAAGTTGAGCACAAAGCTGAAGGCAGATTTTCAGGATTGGGAAGTTGAAGAGCAGATGAGAACAGGATGATGGACAAGAAAAGAGGCTTCTGAAAGCCTGGCAGCCCCTCTCTTCCTCCCTCCCTGAGGTGCAGAGGCACAACACCCAACTGCTGCCATCTTGCCCACCAAACTGAAATCAGATGCTGCTCTGCAAGCACTCACAGGTCCCACAGAGACTGGGAAGGAGTGGGTGCTGCTGCAGCACATGCTGGTGGTGAAGGCAACAAGGAAGACCCAGAGCAAGATCTGGACCAGGCTGGTGCCCCCTGCTCCCATGGGACATTAGTACAGGGTCAGGGCCTGCAAAGCTCCCTCCCACTCTGTGCTGAACTCAGCTCTTCTCAGATCTGAAGCCAGCCCTGCCAGCCCTGGAGAACAGAAAAGCTGGCTGCAAGGCCACACAGATCCCCCATGGAGCATCCTGGCCTTCCTGCCATGTGGGAGCCTGGGAGCAATGGCACTGCTTACCTGGACTTGCCCAGAGGCTTAGGAGTGGAGTCAGGATGGGTGGTGGCTGAGGGCTGGGACTGTGCTTGGTGGTCACTCACGCTCACCTTTTGAGAGGGTTTGCCCTGCAGTTATTGACATAAATAAAAACTTGGTGGTCTAACACCAAGGTTTCCATGAGCCAAGAGAAGAAGGGGAGCCCAGAGAAAGGGGGGGGAGAAAAGACACAGACAGAGGCAGGGAAGTGGGGGGTGGGAGAATTGGAAGTGTGTTCAGTTAGAAGAACAAAGGAAAAAAGAAGGAAAGAAAATTAAAGACCCAGAACCCCAGTGCACCCTCCTGAGCCCACCCACTACCTGGGGAGAAGGCACCCCCAAATGCTCTGCTGTGGGCATCACAGCGGTGTGGCCAGGGCATCACCCCCTGCCACTGCCCCAGGGGACAGGCAACACCAAGAAGGTGCCAAGGCACCCCCCACTACAAGGACTGGCACAGTCACCCCTCTGTCCCAGGCAAGGGGGCAGCAGCCATCCCCTGGATTACTCAGGGACGTGGACAACAGCAGGGCCTGGTCCCACACCCTGACCCAGAGAGGGGGAGAGCAACCACACAGCCCTGGGTTAGGAGCTGGGGGGCTCTCCCCACCCATCCCTGCTCAGCAGGGGCCTGGCAGTAGCCCCACACGAGCTGTTTTGAAGGCACAAGATGCTGACTGCTCTCTGGGCAGAGGCTCAGACTCACCTTTCTGGCTGAGAGCACTGCTTTCTTAGCCAGCAGCGGTGCTGTGGTGCTGCCCCACTCCAGAGCAGCACTGCCCAGCGGGGAGGGTCTCACAGTGGCTGTCCCACAGCTTTTGGGGGCAGCCAGGTCACAGTCTTTAGGGACAGCCAGCTTTGTGCCAGGGCCAGCGAGGAGGTGGGTGCCAGAGTCCCTTCCCTGAGAGGTGCAGAAGCTGCTGGAATTGCTCTTGGCTTTGTGGGTCTCCTTGGCCAGCTGCCCCACTGCGCTGCTCCAGGAATCCTTCTCCAGGGTCCTGGCCATTGCCCCGCAGCCACTGGGCTCCTGGCGGGACTTCAGCAGCTTGGATGAGGTAGGTGGCTTAACACTGTCTGAGGCCTGTGGGGGCAGCCCTGCTTTGGCCCCACTCATGGTGCTGGTGACATGGAAGCCTGCTCTGGGCATGCCAGCTGTCTGTGGCTTCTTGGGCCTCTGGACTGTGCCACAGCTCAGTGGTGTGGCCTCGTGGATGGCTCTGTGGGGCAGTGTGGACGATGCGATCTGAGAGGGCAGCTTTGACAGAGCAATTCCGTTTGTCAGCTTTGACCCCATCCCAAGAGAGCTGCGGGCAACAGGGACTCCAACATCACCTGGGCCTGGCAGCCCCTTCCCCAGCAGCTTGTCTTGTTTCTAGACAAGGAGAAAGAGAGAAGTTCAGCAAGGAGAGTCAAGGAGCCACAGACTGTGGCAATGATCCTGCCCTCCCCATGTCCAGCCAGGGCCCTGGGTTCAGCCAGATCAGGATCTCTCCTACACAACACCCTCCCACGCATTCACTTCCCAGCACACCTGCAGCCCCCAGTGCCACGGAGCAGCAGCTCCTGGGAGCACCAACCTTCAGGACTCACCGTGCCCGTTGGTGGCACAGGCAGGGTCCCGTTAGTCTCAGTTCTCTTCATTTGCTTGCAGCCACTGCCAATGCAGCTGGGCAGGCTGAAGGCAGCCGTGGCCATGGGCCCTGCTGAGCTCTTCCTGGGGCTGCACAGCCTGGGGAAGGCAAAGCACGGGTGTCAGCGTGGGGATGCGGGCGAGCAGCACACACACGTGAGGAAGGGGAGCCAGAGGCTCCGAGGAGCTGAGGTGCTACAGCAAACCTTGACAAGGGGCTGGACCCCTCCCTGCCACCCCCTACCCTGAGCCAGCACAGGCTCTTACCTCAGGTAGAACAGCACATAGGCCTGCTGGTTGAGAACCACCTTGACGTTGCTGGGGTGGACCTCGTGGTCGTTCATTCGATACCACTGCCCATTGCTGGCCTGTGGAAAGAGAACATGGAATGTGGTCAGGCTGTGTCCAAGAACAGGGTCAGGCTCTGACCAGGGACCCTCCTGGCCTGCAGAGCAACAGGAACAGCATCTGTCATCAGAGCTTCTCTCCCCAAAACCCACAGACGGCCCACGGGCAGGCCACGGAGCTCTGTCAGGGCAGACCTTCACATTTCCTGCAGCAGAGCACAATCTGTGCCCCATGTCCAGTGCTCCACACCACCCACCCTGCCAAGCACCTTCCTTTCTGCACCCTAAAGGGACCCACAAGCACCTACCAAGCCCCAGCCCAGACAGGGTCCCAAGGGAGCAGCCCAGGCTCACCTTCACGTAGCAGAAGTAGTGCCCTGCATTGCAGCTGTACCCAGAGTGCACCAGCACTGCATAGAGTCCATATGTGATGGGGTCACCCTTGGGCTCAGACATGTATGGGCGGATGTCCAAGAACTCAGGGTAACCCACATCCTGTGGAAAGAAGATGTTTCAGGAGCTGGCATGGCTTTCTTGCCAGAGCAAGAACAGCTCTGCTGTGCTACAAGTCCCATTTCTCGAGGGAGGGGACATGGTCTCCCCAGGCAGAGACTGCAGTGAGAAAATGCCAGATGAGCCCAGCTTCCCCCACTGAGAGCAGTGGGGAATGGCAACAGGACTGCACCAGGACCACCTCCCACGCTGCCTGAGGGGCAGGACCTTGGCCAGGACACGGCCCTGGCTGTGGATCACTGAGCACTCACCTTGGTGATTTTCCTTCCACCTGAAGAGCTGCAACTGCCAAAGCGTTTCAGTGAAATCGTGAGAACGTTGGAGGCTCGGTGGATGGTGAAACGTTTGCTGGCTGACACTTTCTTCCTGCACCTGCCCAGGGAAAGCTCAAGCTGTTCCAACATCCAGGTGGCTGCCTGCCCTGGCCACACCGCAATGGCAAACCCAATGGGAACGGTGCTGCTGACACCAGGCACTGCTCCAGAGACCTCCCCATGGCCATGCCCACTGGCCCAGGTCCTCCTTTGAAGACAAGGGAGCTGAGGAGCAGCAGGCTTCACCACAGGCGTCCATGGCCCTGTACCTCACGGTTCAGCCATGGAGCAGGTACAGAAGCCCTCCCATACTGTGGCAGCCTTCCCACCAGCACACCTGTGGACCCCGTTATGCCCCCAGCACCCCACACTCACATGCTACACCTGTAAGCGTTGTCCCCACCCAGCTGCTCCGGCTTCACAAACAGCTCCAAGGCCCGCACGATGTTTGCGGCTCGCTGCAAGGACAAGGTGGGGGTCAGGGCACGAGGGGCCTGTCCACAGCACAGCCCCACTCCCTGTGCAGGCGCTGGCCCCAGGAGAGAGCAACAGCACAGGGCTGCAGGCTGCCCCGAAGTCCTGAGCCTGCCCTGGCACGGTGTGGTGGCTGCTCTGCCCCACAACACTGCCGAGCCCGCACGGAGGAGTCACGGCTCACGTTCAGGCAACAGGCACTGCTCTGTGAGACAGGGAAGGAGGCACAACAGCAGGAGCTGCTTCCCTCCTGCCAGCACCGTGTCTGCAGGTTACGGAGCCTCGCCTCGGAGCAGGAACATCCCCTCCAGAGCAGAGATCCCCATCCCCAACCCTGCAAGAGTACCTCGACCTCCAGTGTCACGTCCAAGAAAGGGTCATAGGTATCCGAGACAGTCTTGCACTCCAAACATTTCACTGCAAAGAAAGAGTCATGAGCGCACCCTGTCACAACACCAGCAGCTGCCACACCCCAGCACAGCACAGACAGCTGTGCCCCCAGTCCAGCTCTGGGCTCTGGGATGTCAGCACCAGGATTGACAGCCTTGCAGGGAGGAGGGCTGGCACATCCACTATGTGCTGGGGAAGCAGGTGTTGCCAGAGAGCTGGGAACACGGGTCCTTTTGCTGATGGCAGTGAATTGGGGACCCACAGCTTGGTCCCACAGTAGGTGGCTTTTCCCATTGCCACAACAGGGGTCATGACCCACAAGTACCACAGGACTGACCAGCTGCAGCTCTGGATAAGTTAAACATGCTAAGCCATTTTCCCAAAGGGTTTTACTGTCCCAGCCCAGGCCCAGACTGCTGGTACTCACCACGGGACCGCAGGTAACCACCGAAGATCTGGTGAACCAGAGTTGTGGCCTGGGTCTGGCGATCCAACCTACACAGAGACAGCAGCACCAGATCTCACACTGCAACAGCCACCCCCACTGGACCCTCAGGACAGCCCCCCCTCCACGTTCTGGCCAGTGGCAGGGCTGTGGAGCTCCAAGGGCAGTGGGAAGCTGCAGCCCCTGCCAGACTGCTCTCCCTGTGTCACAGCTGAGGGATGACACCAGGCTCCGACACACTCCTTGCTCTCGAAGAAGCAGAAGCTCCTGGTTGGAGCTGGGTGCTTCCCAGGACAAAGGGCCTGGGGGACTCTGCTGTTCCACAGCCACAGGGCTGGGGCTGAGCTAGCAAGCAAGCCTGTATCCCCCAGCAACTGGGATGCGATCCCAACCTGTAGCAGCCTCAGGACTTGGGGGCAGGACTGCAGCTATGCTGAGGAGGAGGAGTCAGCAGAAGGTGAACAACAGCCCAGAGCCCTGACCCTGAGGGGCAGAGAGCTGGACCCCACACCCGAGGCCCCTGGAGTCAGAACCTCCCCACAGTATGGCTGACCTGGGGCACATGTTCACTCCACAGTCCACTCCCGTGAGTGCAGGGGACCAGCAAGGGAACAGCAAAGAGCAGTGATGGGCCATCAGGCCCCACATACTTGGTGTAGCCATTCAGGCAGGCCTTCTGCATGGCATCGATGGTGTAACGCAGGAACTCGTGTGCATCCTCCTGCCTGCCGAAGCGCAAGTTATGGGAAATCTCTGCAAGAGAGCGAGGACTTAGCACATGCTGCAGCAGATGCCATCCCTCCCTGCCCTCCCAGGAAAGGACTCTGGGGTTCGAGTTCCCACAACCCAAACCAGACATCAGACTCGTGTCACAGAGGAAGCCCCTGGCAGCCCAAAAAGTCTCCAGGCTTTCAGAGGCTCCATGAGTCATCTCAGTGGAGCTGTTTGCCAAAACATGCCCCAATCCCAATAGTTCTGCTCCCACATTAGTAATGGTGGGGGGGCAGCCCTCCTTACTCTTGAGGTCTCGGATGATGGAGAGTGGCTTGATTGCGTTGCCGCTGTTGGCAAAAGCCTGTATCGTGTGGTTCTGCATAGTGCACATCATGCAGAAGCTTCCGTGGGCACCTGGAGCAGGAGAAGCAACACGACGTTGTGGACAAACCCAGGAGAGATGGAGGCAGGACAGGGGATCTCTGGTCCAATACAGCTCAGCAATGCTGCTTTCCCTATGAGCTCGATGCTCATAGGAGGACCAGCCCATGCCACCCCAACTGGGGCAGCCCATCACAGGAGCAGCCACGGCAGCTCCCCAGATGAGACTGCATTCACACTGATAAAAAACAGGTCCCAGCTATGCACTGGACAAGCCCACAGGTTGGCCCTGAGGGGTAGATCCCACTGACAGTCCTATGGATGGGGCTGCAAGGCCTGCGTGTTCCCTGTAGTGACAGCTCCAAGCAGCGCCTGCCACACTGCTCTTCTGCAGGCCCCACAGTCAGGGGCTATTCAGGACCCCCCAGCTGAGCCCCTAAGAAGCCAGCAGGCCTCATTGGGCCAATCTTAGTCCTGGCTACACCCAGCAGAGACAAAGTGTCCCCAGAGACAAAGATGCCAAGCTTGGGAACATTGCTATGGTCAGGAAAAGTGAGTAAAAACCAGGAACAGCCTCTTCACAGAGAAACAGGCAGAACGGAGCAGGGAAGGTGCATCCTGATATCTGCACTCCCTCACCAGAGCCAGGCACAGAGGTGCTGAGCACAGCACTGTGAGCAGGACAGGCAGACGCTGCTCCTCCCTCCCAGCCCCCTGAACCGGTGTCCCCACTCACAGGTACGTCCGTGCTCCCGGGAGAGCAGGTAGTTGGTGAGCGGCGGCGTGTAGGTCAGGCACTGCAGCGCCGAGTTCAGGAAGCAGGTGTTCCCCAGGTTACTCAGCCCGGCGCCCACACGGTGGACCCGCTCCCACTTCATGGAGAGCTTCTGTGCCGGGAAGAGCACCTTCTGCGGCGCGGGGATCCCGTCACTCGCGGCCCCTGGCAGGGCATGGCTGGGTCCTGCGGGGAGCGGAGAGTCGGCCGGGAGTAGGAACACGGGGGAGGCGCCCCTTCACCCTCTCCACTTACCCCGGGGGTTCTGCGGCCGCTCCGGAAGGCTGCCGGTGATGCCGAGAGGGCGGCCGAGGGCCTCGGCCCCGATGTGCTCGTACTTGTCCCGCAGCTGCTCCAGCTGCCCGGCCAGGCCGCGGCGGGCGGGCACGAACTCGATGCGCTGCTGCAGCACGGAACGGGCGGCGGCGGCCAGCGGCCGGCCCAGCTCCGCCGCCGCCTCCCGCCGCCCCGGCTCCAGCGCCTCCCGCAGCTTCTCCGCGATCATCGCCGTGGGCGGCCGGCTCGGCGGGC
>VZUI01047457.1:0-13214 GCA_013401135.1 Cettia cetti
GGGCAGGAGAAGATGGACTCAGCTGTTCTGGAGCTCAGGAGCCGATGATGGCAGGCTTTCTCAGGACCGCAGCCAGTCGAGCCAAACCGAGAATCCTCCCCGCAGCAGCAGCAGCAGCAGCAGGCAGGCCGAAAACCCGGAGTCCCAAGAGCAACAGCCCCCCACCCCTTCCTTTCCTGCCTTGGACAAGCACCCATAAGCACCCAGCAATTAGTTCCCTTGGCAACCCAATGGGGAAAAATTCCACAAACAAAAAAAAACAACCAAATTCAACCCCCAACACCCATCTAGGTCTATTGAAGTTACAGTGAGGGACAAAAACGTCTCTGTTGGCATCTGGGTGTTTCCCTCTGCTCTGCCGGCTTGGGGGTGTCACTTGTAGTTTTGGGTGTTACATTGGCTCGTTTTTAGGGTGTCTTTTCGTTTTCCACGGAGTTTTCCCAATTTGCATGAATCCCTGGAGAATCTTGGGAGCAGCAGCTGCATCCCCGTCCCCGACGAGGCAAGGAGGAATGAGAAGAGGTAGGCTAATTAACAATTCAAAGACTGAGTAAACAATAAACCAACCTGATGCTAGGAGGAAAAAAAAAAAACTTTTGGGGTGAATTTTATTCCTTACAAGGAGGAGGGAGGGCTGTACCTGTGCTCCTACATGGGGCAGTTGGGCGGAGGGAAGGCTTGCTACTAGGGGGCGTGGCATGGTAACACCTGGCCTCCAATCAAGTTGCAAGAAAGTCTCCCCCAATGGATGGTGAAGAAGAGTTGATTGGCAGATTTTGGGAGGAGCCAGGGTTGGCTGATGCAACACCGGAGTATAAAAGGCAGAGTAGGTGCCATTTTTGTAGGTGAGCACGTGGCGGCTTAGTTCTGTGCTCCCAGTGCTGTAATTTTTCCTTATTCAGTCCTTTGTTGTATTTTGTTAAAGGTTAATAAACACACCTCTCATTGTGCCATTCTGTTTCTAGTATTTTGACTAGATCCATCAAAGGGCAAGGGAGGTGCAGTCAGTGCCGGTGGAGGTGGAGGGTGCGGATGGTCTAACTGGTCCCATTCCCTACTCTCTGTTACTTTTAACACGCCCACCCTTGAAGGCAAAATATCTCCTTCCCAACAGGCAGCATAGTTGCTCTCTTCCTGAATAAATGGATTCTTAGTCCTTACACAGATGTTCAAAGCCCGACACATCCACCCTTCATCTGACCCATACCTCAGCCCATGCACATGATTGGGCCTAATTTCCCCCTTAGTCCACTCTGTCATACAGTACTGTATCATCTTCAGCTCATCCTTATCTCTGCTGTTGAGTCATTTTTTCACTGGGCTAGTTTCCTTCCCAGTGAGCTATCTGGGGGTGTACTTGTTAGTACCTCTTCACTTCCTCCTTCTCCTGTTGGGGATCCCTATATCCCTAATCCCATCCTGACAATCAGCCACTGGCCCATCCTGTGGAGGCCTAGGGGCCTGCTACCAGGGTGGTCATGCCTCAGCCCTGGAGGCACAGAGGCAAATGGGGAGGGATGCCCCTCTGGGATAGAGTGAGAAAAGGTCTCCCTCCCATGGGCCTTTGCAGTTATATGTTAATATATTGTAAGTTCTGTTCCCTCATTGGTTTATGAGTTCTGTCACCCAGTTCAGCCCCCATTCACCATTTATGTACCCTTTCCAGTCTTCTTCCCTCCATCAGTTCCCATTGGCTTGTTTTTGCCACAGTGCTCCACCTCTGTTATCCTATTGGTTCGCCCAACCTTTAACCACTCCCCTGCGCCACTTTCCTTTGCCCCTATTGGCCATCGACCCTCAGATCCGCTCCTTTTGTCCCTTATTTAACCCTGAGCCCTCAGAGCAGTTCTCGTTCTCGTCCCTGAACCCCTTCATCACTGTACCCTGTTCCTCAATAAACCAGTTCTGGGATTACCACACAAGGACCCGTCCCTTACCCTGTATTGTTGGCCATTCCACTGCGGTGTGCTCCAGGCCTGGAACGTGCAGGTCACTCTCCAGGCCTCGCTGTGGCACGCTGCAACACCACCCAGAAAGGTCCGCCTTTCCAATCAGCCAACCACAGCAGTACCCACAGCCTTCCCAATCAACCAATCACAGCCCTTCCCACCAGTGCCTACCTTTCCAATCAGCCAATCACAGCAGCACCCACAACCTTCCAAGTCAGCCAATCACAGCCCCTCCCAACAAGGCCCACCTTCCCAAGCAGCCAATCACAGCCACTCCTAACAGTGCCTGCCTTCCCAATCAGCCAATCACAGCCCCTCCCAACAAGGCCAACCTTGTTGGGATGCAGGGAAGGATGGAATGCAGAGAACTCCTGGGCTGGGGGGGTCTGGCCAGTGCGATGCTCACACACCCAGCCTTGTCTCTTACTCCCCTGACATCAGGTAAATAGAGAGGGACACTGGCAAAACTCCTGCCGAAACCAGTTTTCTGAGTCCTGAGGTTCCAAAGATCAATGGGGAAAGAGCCCAGGTTTTTCCATAAAAATAGAAGAGAAAAAAAAAAAAATTAGACAAAACTGAAGACAAATTTCCTGCCAAGAAAGAATTCTGCCAAAGCAGTGACAGATGTATTTTTTATTTTATCAAATATTTGGCCTGGAATCAGATGTACTGAGGACCTGTAATTACCTCCACATTTGGAGGAGGCTGGGTGAGGTGAAATGCTCCTCACAACTCCTTGGCATGAGCATCCATGGAAACAGAATACTCTGAATTACTGGGAGAGCCCCAGTTTCTCCCATTTCCCCTAGCAATGCATCAACACCTTGTATTAAATAAAGGTAAAAGTCATCACTTAGAAGAAAAACAAGTTTGGGGAGGGCATAAAGGAGGCAAAGAAAGCAAAAAATGGCTTAGCCAAATCTTGGAGGGACTGGTGATCCTCTGTGTGCTGGAACTGGTATTTTATCCTGGAGGAAAATCAAGCAGTATCTGGTTGTGGTTTTGGTCTGTGCCAGCTCTGCACCTCCTTGGAGGAGATGGAACTCCATGGAGATGGAAGCAGCTGCTGGCTGGGTCCTTCTGCTGAATATCACAAGTGTTTTTATGTCTCATATCACAAAGCCCTTGCTCCTGAAGGAATGGGATTACAGGAGAATTTCTTCTCTCATTAAAAGGGAAAAAAACAAAACCACAAAGCTTTTTTTGTAGGGATGCAGGGTAATAGCCTGCATGCTTCGCTCAGCCTGATAAAGGCTTAGAAATCAAAAGAAATGCAGAGTGTGTACAATATTTATTGTTTCAAATAATTTATGGTTTTGTGAAGCCCAGTTTTTTCCTTTGTGCCGTTGTCCCTGCTGCAGAGCTGGACCCACTTCATTGATTTCAGCTGATCAACCCCCAGAGCCTCTCCCAGGGCAAGGCAGGAGTGGGGCTGTTCCTTCCTGGGTAAAACAGAGCCCTCAGCACCAGCTCAGAGCCAGCAATTACAGACAGATCTATGTGGTTACAGCTCCAGCCTGCTCTGGAATGGCCCCATAAAGTCACCTGGCTCTAGACATACATCAAACCGTTTTTCACTTCGCAAATGAGTACTTTTTTAAGAGCTATAACTTTCTGGGAGTTCATGAATTTCCTGGATTCACAGCCCTTTGCTGGATGGAGAAAAGTGCAAGAGAGGCTGCTGTGCACAGAGAAAGGAGGGAGAGTGGCACAGGCAGCTGAGGCAGAAGGAAAAAATAAATCCTTAGAGATGAGATTTCCAAAAGCTGCTTGGAAATAAAAGCTGGGATAAGTGCATGACACAGTCAATAAATATCACTTTGCTTTATCACCTCTTCCATTTCCCAGCCTTGCCCAGGGATTTTGGGAACCTGATCTGAAACTTGAGGCCTTTAATGGCCAAGATCCTTAATCCTGCCCTGCACCAGGGCTAGATTCCTTGGTCAGGGTGTGAGAGGGGCTTGGGCAGTCCCAGGGAACAGGGACAGGAGGAAGAAATTACCTCAAGTTGTGTCAGGGGATGTTTAGGCTGGATATTGTCCACCTGTCCAGCCCTGGCACACGTGGAGTCCCCATCCCTGGAGGGATTTAAAGCCCTGTGCATGTGGCACTGGGGACACAGTCAGTGGTGGCTTTGGCAGTGCTGGGGATGGTTGGACTTGATGATCCCTGAGGGCTTTCCCCACCTCCGTGATTCTGCAATTCTATGTTTTTTGCCTTCTTATTACAAAAGAAAATAACTTTGTAGTGTATGTGCTGAACTTCCTATCCCAAGGAGCACTTTCAACCTGGGCAATTTTGGCCATTGAGGAAAGCCTCAGAGAGGCCTCTGGGCACCCGAGGGTGCAGAGGGGGGGGTGACCCAAACCCTCTGAGGCTGAGACTTTGTCCTCAACTGCAGCAAAGTGTCCCAAAAACTGAGCACAAGACCCAGCCCCAGGCCCCCAGGCCAGGACCTCACAAGTTCCCAAAGTGCCCTGTGGAGCCTCCCCCACACAGCAACCTCAGGCTTTTACTGCTGCTCAAAAATCTGCTCAAATTCTCCTCCACCCCCTTCCTTAGAGCAGCAAATCCATCTTCTCATGCACTTAGATCAAGATTAAGGGGGCTTGAGAGGTAATTAATTTTAATAATAATGCTTTTCTTCTCTCTGCAGTCATTGCCAGGCTGTTCCCTTCTGGAGCTGGAGCCAATTTCCCACTGATCTCACTGAGCAGCACAACCGTTCCTATCTGTAAGGAGCAGGTTTCTCTTCTCTTCACAGACACAAAGTGAACCTTTCCTGCTTTCAGAAGGCAGGCCCTGATGAAAACTCCTGCCTGGGAGCTCTCACAGGTGCACCAGGGAGCCCACCAGGGCTTTCCTCTGCAGCCGAGAATTTGGATTTTTCTAATTCTAATTTGCTTAACTGAGAAAAAAAAATCTCACCTTCTTCTAGGGGCATAATTTGCTCCCTGGGGTTTGTAATGCTTTTTTTAAGATATCATTTGGGCCATTTTCCTTCATGAGTTTGCAAATGAAAGGGACATGGAGAGAAACATTCCCACAGAGACGTAAAGCCAAGATAAACAGGTGTGAGGTGTGAGGTGTGGTGGGTGCACCTGGAGCTGTGCATTCCCCTGATGCTGACAGCTGGCATCTCTGTGCTCCCACAGCTCCTTCCAGCTGTGCCCAAAGTCCCTGGCAGAGCTCTGCCTTTTCTGGAGGGTGTGCAGTGAAAGAGCCTCATCCTGCTTTAATCTGAACACGGAGAAGACAATGGGGTCTGAGCCCGGCAGTGTCCCTCTGCCTGTGGATGAACTCCGCTAACAAGCTTTGCAGCCTTATCTTTATTCATTCTGGCAAATTAAATTAGCACTGTCTTTTAATTTCCTCTAGGCAACCACCAGCAGCACAAAATAAACCACAGGAGGGGACTGCTGTGTTCTTGACGCCAGTCCCAGGATTTTCAGCAGCCACTGTTCCAAGAAACCCCATCTGTCCCTGTCCCAGGAGTGGAGCTGCACCCCTGTGCCTGGTGCTCTGAGAGAGTTCCTGGCCAGCACAGAGCCCTGCTGGTCCTGTCCTCTCTGCTCTCCCAAATCCAGGCTGATTGTGATGTTTCTCCTCCCTCCCTTGGTGGTGCCTCCCCTCTGTGGACTTCTCAAAGGTGTAGATGGGAGAAGCACTAGCCATACTTGTGGTGAGGGTGGGAATTCGGAGCAGGGAGCGGTTTGCTGCAGGATTTTTGGGTTTGGCTGCTGCTGAAAAAACATTCCTGGGGAGGTGTGAGGAGTTTGTAACACTCACAGAACCCCAGAGAAAAGGGCTTGGTGAAGGCTGCAAAGGTGGGACGGGGTGGCAAAGCCTCTCCCCACTCCCATTCTCCCTGGGTGGATCTGCCAGCATTGCAGCCAGGCGTAAATCAAGCTCTGTAACCTTGCAAGTGCAAAGCATTTGGAGCAAGTGGTTTTACACTAAACACTAAACATTGCAGCTATTAAAGCACATTCATCATCCACATGAGGTCCCTGAGCAGAAATGAGCTGTAGCATCTCCTGCAATGCTGGCTGTGGGCACATTAAACACCATTTCTGTGTGTCACTCACTGCCAGCTCAGAGGGGACACCTGATACTCAGGTGAGGCTCAGCCTTCACATCACCCAGGGGTGACCTTCAGCTCAGCGTGGAGCCACTGACATTCTGGTGCCTCCAAAGCTGCCTCTTTTTGTCCCTCCAACTTTCTGGTGCCTCCAGACCCATCTCTTTGTGTCCCTCTGACATTCTGCTCCTTAGCTGTGTCTCCAGCTGTGCTGTCCCAACACCCAGGCTGCTGGGACACATCTGTCCCTGCTGGTCCCAGAGGAGGCTGCAGAGGCTCCCTGGTCGCTTGGTTGGTGTTCAGTGATCACCTGATTACTTACAGGTGGGTTCTGCCCTAAGGGTACAAACCCAAGGTTCTGTACTGAGTTGTGATGGGGATTTTCTTCCCAAAACCTCGATGGGATTAAATGGAGGAGACTTTATTGCCTCTCCCTGGGCAATTCCCCTGCACTGGGTGCTGTTATCACCTGACCCCAGGGAAGGACCAAACCTCTGACCCACAGAGTTTTCACTGCCTTCTGCCTTCCCTTTTCCCAGGCCAGGAAGGACTGTGCTGGGGAGGGGCACTCTGGCCAAGATCATGCCCAGATAAGAGCTGGATGATGATGATTAACATGACTGCTTTATATGTCTGGCAGGTGGACTGATACAGCTGTCTAAGCATCCTCCCTCCCTGCCCTGATAAACAAGGACAGCCTGGAATTCTGATGTTGCTGGGAGAGCTCTGAAAGCAGAGTCAGGGCAGGCTGGCCTTGCTCCAGGGTCACTGGAGAAAGGGCTCAGGTGGAGAGTGGGGATTCCACCAGGACCTGACACAGCCTCAGTTTCCAGCAGGGAAAGCAAACCAACCCTCCCCGTTGGGAGAATCGAGTCCCAACAGCTGAATGCTCATTAAAGGACAGAGAGTCTGCAGATCCAGCAGGAACAGTGGTTTCAAATGTCACCAGAAACTGCTACAATCTTTGGTTAGTGTTTTCCCTGCCTTTTGTCATTCCTTCTGTCTTTCCCTGCCAGGAGCAGGTGAGAGTTTGGCATTTCTCCTACAGGAGCCTCCGTGGTCCTGAGCCCAGTCCCAGCTACAGCTGCAGGAGCCCTCAATCCCAGCTCTGGAACAGCCCTTGCCCCGAGTTTAGGGAGATTTTCTGGCACTTCTGACACCTGGGCAGCTCTTCAGAGGCAGTCCTGCCAACAAGGGGACACCAAGGGGACACCAACATACTCAAAGCAGGGCACAGACCTGCAAAGTTCTGCCTTCTGCCTCGAAAACTCTTTGCTTGGCATTGCTGATCCATCCCATGCATCCCTGCAGTCCTGGGGTTGAGCAGATCCCTCCTTGGATCCTCAGAAATCTCCCAAGAACTTTGCTGTGTGTTCTGTGTGTCAGTCTCTTTGCTGTGTGTTTGTCTTGGTGTTAAGTGGTGGCTGGGGAGCAGTGATTGGGAAGGTCTTTGTGCCAATTGCTGGAGAAATCAAATCCGTGTCAGGGAATCTCCAGCTGCAGTCCCAGGGCCGCTGTTGTCAATCTGCACCACGCAAACCCCAGAGAAGATTGGAAATGCTGATTATAACTTGCCTGTCTCATTAAAGAGGCTCATTTAGTGTAGCCTCTTCTTGCAAAAGTGTCTGTGTGCCTCCCGTTTCCCAATGAATTCTCCTTCTCAGAGCTGCAGGTAATGCCGGTATCTCCACAGTGCCCTGACAGGAGGGTGCAGCCACGTGGGGCTAGGGCTTTTCTCTAAAGGGAAAAACAAGAAGACAAGAGGAAATGGCCTCACTTTGTGCCAGGGGAGGATTAGGGAAAACTTCCTCACTGCAAGGTTGGGTGGGGCTTGGAGCAGCCTGGGACAGTGGAAGGTGTCCCTGCCTGGCTGGGCCATGGGAGAAGGGCAAGGCTGAATCCTGGTGCAGACCTGACTGCCATCAGGTCTGGGATCAGCTCAGTAGCCCTCCAGTCTTTCAAAGGCTGAGCCTCCCCCCTCAGTCAGGCTTTAGGGCAAGATTAAGTGTTCCAAAGCCCGATTTACATTTCAAAACCCAACCCAGGCCTGGTGTGAGATCAAAGTGAGAGTGGGCTTTGGGTGTATTGATCAGAGACCCACAATGCTGCCTCTTCCTGCCTCTGTGTCTTGTACAGGATCAAACAAGAGTTTGGGAATAGAAGAACTCTCAGCATTGTTATTTTTTCCAGGTAGGGAGTTTGTAATCCCAGGTCTTTCCATGTTTCCCTCAAAGAGAAACCCTTCCTTTGTGCTATCGTTATCCCTTCCCACATGGGGCACTTGTGCCTCCCCATCCCGACCTGCTGCTGCTCATCTGCCAAAGGCTCCAGCCCGGATCCAGGTGTGGATCCTGCTGCTCAGAGCACATATTTTTTCCCTGACTTGACCTCAGCCCCTGTCCTTGCTGTCCCCACACCCTGGGTCACACCTGCACCTGAACTTGGTGGGATCTGAGACTGAACTAAAAGAAGGAATTCTGTTCTAATTCTCAGGAAGAATTTCTTCCTGGAAAGGGTGCTCAGGCCTTAGAACTGCCCAGGGAGGTTTGGAGTGCCCATCCCTGGAGGTGTCCAATGAAGGCCCGGGCATGGCACTGAGTGCTCTGGGCTGGGGACGAGGTGGGCATCAGGCACAGTTTGGACCCAATGGTCTGGGAGCTCTTTTTCAACCTCTGTGATTCCATAAAAACTGAAATCATGTTTCCAGGGACTGAATGAGCTTTGAGGGCCCTTCCAGCCCAGCCATTCCATGGCTCTGTGATGTCACCTCCATGACCCCCACACCAGTGTCCCTTGTCCCTTGCCTGGCTGCAGGAGCAGCCTCCTACGGTTCAGGTGCTGCACTCCACACCTGGGCATGGCTCTTTTCCATACATAAACCAGGGGATCTGTTGGAGCTCCAGGCTTGGAATGGAAACAGAAGCACTGGATCGTCCCTGTTTGGCACCCTCTGCCTTCCCTTGGCCCCCCCAGCCCCGGCTGCGTGTGCCTGGCAGGGAATCCTGCAGGGAAGGGGGGACAGAGCATTCCAGCCCCGTTCTTGTGGATTCTGGCTGAGCCAGAACTGTCTCAGTTAAGCAGCGTGACTATTCTCCTTCCCAGCACACTTTGGAAGTCCTTTTCCTTTGTGCCAAGCTCCCTGGGGCTGTGAGAGGATTCCTGGGGGGAACGAGCATGTGGCAGGAACAAAGCCCCACTCCACGCTCCCCGCGGCTGGGACTGGGCTGGAACTGCCTCATCCCAGCCACCGGCAGCAAATCCGGAGTGCAGGCAGAGCAAAGGGTTTAAAATGCTGCAAAACCACTGAACCTTGAAGGGTTCTGCCTCCTGCCATGGATGAGGGAGGGTGGCCTGAGAGGAGACCTTGTTTTGGTGTAGAACACCTGAGAGGAGGCCTGTCTTTGGTGGAAAGCAGGAAATGCCACTGCAGGGACACTGCCGTGCCACTGCTGTGGCTTGGGGTGGGTGGCAGATGGTGCCAGTGATGCAGGAAGGAGGGGATGGAGGGTTTGACACAGCTGTGGAATCACGGCCAATGCTGTTCCACCCTGGTGATGTTTCAGCAGAGGAAAAGCCCTGCTCAGGTGCTGGTAGGGACAGCAGTGACCAAAAGGGTGTCCCTGTGACCCAGCACCGTTCCCCCAGCCCCACAGCTCCCACCTGGGGAGGTTTTGCCTTTGCTGAGGGGGTACAAGGGATGACAAGATGGAGCGTTGCTGAGGGCAGGTGCTGAGCATTGATCCATGTTGGGAATGCCAGCAGGGAGCTGCTAGAGCCCCTCCTTGTAGCTTAAAGATCCCCAGGTCCCAGCTCCAGCCTGTGAAACCTCGTCCTGCTCTGCCCTGCCCCTGGGAAACGCTGCTGTTCTCCCAGATAAAGGCAGCATGGCCTGCCTGGGAAAATAAATATTTACTTGTGAAGGGCAGCAGCAGCAGAGCTCAGCTCCTTCTGCAGCATTTGCACTGCAGGCCTGGAATGAAATTCTGCCTCCAACTCTGCCCAGGGAGCGCTGCCAGCAAGGCAGGAGGACAGAGCTGCCAGGGGAGGGCTCTGGTGCTGGGATCCTGAGCGCAGCCACCTGCTCCATCCCGGGGAAAACACGCTGGAACACGCCGGCACAGGGCTGGGATGTGGGGCAGGTCACTGGGTCACAGACGGCTCATCCCGGGATGCTGACAGCAGTTATTGTTTGTGCCCCTGGAGCTGTTTATTGGAGCGTGGGCTGATCAGTCCATGCTGAGAAGGATCCTACCCCCGTTAGGGAATTACAGACTCCCCCATCTCAAGTAAAGACGTTCCTCCCCTTCTGCAAAACCCTGGTGGGACTAAACCCAGCTGGCCCTTCAGCCTCCAAGGATTGCCCAGATTTTCTCCATCCTGCCCCACCCACTGACTGAGGACTTGCTGATACGAGACACTTCTGTGTGACCTCACACCCAGTTCCAGATTTAACCCTGCCCAGCACTGCTCCTGCCCTGCTGCTCGGCTCTCCTTGCTCTGCCCCAGCCCTGCCCTTCACCTGACTATTTTTGTGCAGATTAACAGACTTTGGGCTTTGATTAATTGATGAAGCCCAGCCCAGCTTCACAGGCTTGAACACAGCTTTTAGCCAAGTTTCATTCTGACACAGAGCTTCAAACCCAGGCACCCTGAAGCCGCACAGCACCTGGGTGTTTGGGATCTGATCTGGAGCTCCTAAACTCTGCATCATCCCTGTCAAATCTCCTGTTACGTTTGTGTCTCACAGTGCCGGGGCTGCATTCAGCAAGAGCTTTGCTCGTATGAAAACAGGCTTTACGTTTGAGTCCTTGTCCAGGGGGCTCTTTGGGCACTTTTCAGGGGATGTTGACTTCCCAAACACGAGGATTTTAACAGTGGCCTGGATCTGGAGCTGCAGCGAAACACCAGGAGGTGCAGTCCCAGCAGGAGCTTCAGGGGACGTGGTTTCACACCCATTTTGTGTGTCAGCTTTATAAACAGGGTACTGGGGGTTTCAGTTAGTCCCTGGAGTGGTTTAGCCTCATTTTCCCACAGGGATCATCCAGTCCAACCCTTGGCCCTGCCCAGACACCCCAACAACCCCACCCTGTGCATCCCTGGAGCGCTGTCCAAAGGCTCCTGGAGCTCTGGCAGCCTCGGGGCCGTGCCCATTCCCTGGGGAGCCTGGGCAGTGCCAGCACGCTCTGGGAGAAGAACCTTGCCCTGCTCTGTAGCCTGAGCCTGCCCTGGCCCAGCTCCAGACATTATTAATTAACAAATAATAACATGTATAAGTGCTGTGAACAAAAGAAGCCCCAGCAAGACCCAGGCAGGAGCAGAGTGTGTTTTGTGTGCCTTGCTGGGGATCTGGGTGCTTCAGAGCTATGGATTTACACACTTTGGGGTTTTATTCCTGCCGTGCACTTCAGCCACACCTCAGCAGTCTGGGGGTTTCATGCAGGGTTTGCAGTGGGAGGACCAAGGAATAGCCCCCTGGAAAAGCTGGTCCAGCCTGGCCCCTCCAGCTCCAATCCAACTCCTCCACCCCATGTGCTGCAGCAGTTCTGAGGGAACTTCATCCCCTGCTGAACCCCAGTGCTGTCTGTGCTCTGCCAAGGACAAGGCCCTTGCAAGGGCTCACACTCCTTGTCTGTCAGAGTGACCCTGTGGCTGTGAGGGACAGGGACTGCTGGGGAAATGCTCTGAGAGCAGAACAAACAGCCCAGTTCCCATCTCTCCTACCTCCTGTCTCACTTTTCCACATCTCCAGATACGAGCTAAGCACCAGAAACATCTTAGATCAGTGGTGACTCGTTGTTGCTCTTTAATTCATGCAAATGTTCTTTTTAACTAGCTCAGAGTCTCAAACAGCCCTCTGGGGAACCTTCTGCATTTATGATTATTGAAACAAAAGTCTATTTCCTTTAAGCACAAAACAATTGGGGGAGAGAGGGAAGGAATCTGTTTTCTTTTCTAGCAAATACAGTAAATTCAAAGGTCAGGTGCAAGCTGACATAGCAGTGGGTAAATCAACACTGGGGAGAATTTTGTAGTTGCTGGAATAGCAATAAAAATGTCCCTTTGCAGCCACACAGAATCACAGGGGTTTTATCTGCATCTGACTTTAGAGGGTCTGGGGCAGGTTTGGTTTGGCTACTTTGGTACACTCAGGTACCCCAGCAGGTACAGCCAAAGCCCTGGTGCCACTTCCCAGCTGGAGCACCAAGTTTGGCCAAGAACTTGGGGACAGACACTGGGGTGGCCTCAAACCTGGCCAGGGTTCAGCTTGAGCTGCAACCCAGCATCAGCCAGGGGAGCTCAGGCTGGATCTCAGGAGAAATTCTTCACCAGGAGAGTGGTTAAGCCCTGGCACAGACTGGCAGAGGGGGAGTCCCCAGCCCTAGAAGAACCCAAAACCAAGCTCCTGTGGCACTCCATGGTGGGACTCAAAGGCTGGACTTGGTGACCTTAGGAGTCTTTTCAAGCCTTAATGATCCTGTGATCTTCCCACAACCCCTCCTGATTTCAGAGTGCAATTCCCACCACATCCCCGTTATCTGCCTTTGGAGTGGCAGCAGACACTCCTGGAACTATCCATGTGCTGGCTCAGCCTGGAGCTGTTCCTGCCTGGTTTTCCTGGTGTTTAAGGCTCAGTGCTGGGATGATGGATGTGGTCTCTGAGCCTCAGCCTCCCACCACTGCCAGGCTCCTGTTGCCTCCTTGGGGACTCCACAACAGCCCCAGGCACAGTCTGACACAGACCCAGCTCTGGAGTCACAGCTGGAGATGTTGATGTTGAGTTACTGATGCTGAACAGCCCCATAAATATGCCATGGAAGGGTCGTTCACCCTGGAAAATAGATTTGAATCCTTCAAAGCCATGCTGTGGGGAGCTCCTGTGGGGAGCTGATGTGTTTGCAGGCAGAGCACTCCCTCGGGGGGTTTGGGCGGTGCCCAGGATTTGTGGGTGCTCTCAGGGTGAGGAGCAGCCTCAGCAAGGGCAGTGCAGGAGCTGCTGCTCCAGGAGCTGCCTCGGGGCTGGGTTAACTCTGCTGCCAGCCCCAGCTTTGATTTCCTCCCTGGCCCAGCCTGAGGCCGTCCCCTCTCCTCCTGTCCCTGTTCCCTGGGAGCAGAGCCCGACCCCCCCGGCTGTCCCCTCCTGGCAGGGAGTTGTGCAGAGCCACAAGGGCCCCCCTGAGCCTCCT
>VZUI01047458.1:0-91715 GCA_013401135.1 Cettia cetti
TCCTGCCACCTTGGCAGGGCCCATCCCCCTGGTATCCCTTTGTCTTCGAGGAGTGTTGCTCAACCATCAGGCATCCAGCCTTCAGATAGCTTAATCGCTGT
The DNA here is from genome assembly GCA_013401135.1 of Cettia cetti. Lineage (NCBI taxonomy): Eukaryota > Metazoa > Chordata > Aves > Passeriformes > Sylviidae > Cettia > Cettia cetti. The sequence continues at coordinate 102 of VZUI01047458.1, forward strand.
TTTCCTGCTTGGCATTCTACAACTCAAAGCATGCTTTCAACTCCATTTCATTTACAGGTTTTATACTTTCAGAATCCCTTGCTAGGAAATCATATCTGCAAGGCCTTCCTGCCTCATCCCCCCCAACAAGTGCCTAAATTCTACCAAATGTCCCATTTGTTTTTGAGTGTTTCTTCCTTCTGTTTAGCCACGAAAGTAGTGGTGGTGACTGTTATCATCAGATATCATACTGGTGCTCATAGGCTCTATTTGGACTTGCAGTTTTAGCATGTAGTTCTGAAAATTATCTACAAGAGAGACTCAACAAATTCTGCAGTAGACAAGGGACCTCCCCAATACCTCTTCTGAGATACAACAGGGCAGAGGAACAAACTTCTGTCTCACTGTAATATTAGAGATCTCAGCTACTCACTGTTTGGGGGACAGCAGGATTGACCCTAAAAAATAACTGTGACCTGCAAGGAAATCTGCTGCTGGCTGGAATCCTAAGCCCTGAAGGTTTTTGCATCTTATTTTGAACTTGTTCTGGATTTCTGCATCTCAACTAGTCACTCAAAATCAAGGCAAACAGAGAACTAAGGTACGCGAATCATTCCCTATTTTAGTTGTTCATCCTATAAGATCTGTGTTTCTAAACTGGAGAAACATGATTTTATGAATAAACCACTCAGTGAATAAGGAATTAGCTGGATTGTCATGCTCAGAGTGATGAGGGACATCCCTCAGGGACTGGTGTTGGGGTGGGCACTGTTTAGCACCTTTCTCAGTGACACGGACAGTGTGACTGAGCACACCCTTAGGAAGTTTGTCAATGACACCAAGCTACAAGGAGCAGACAACACAACGGAGGGAAGAGATGTTATCCAGAGGGACCTGGATAGTCTTGGGGACTGGGTCTGAGTGAACATCATGAAGTTCAACAGAGCCAAGTGCAAGGTCCTGCACCTGGGTCGGGGAAACCCCAAGCACAGAGACTGGGTGGAGAATGGATTGAGAGCAGCTCTGAGGAGAAGGATTTGGGAGTGATGGTTGGTAACACACTCAACACAACCAATAATGTTCCCTCACAGCCCAGATAGCCAACCACATCCTGGTTTGAACCAAAGGGAGTATGACCAGCAGATTGAGGGAGGAGATTCTGCACCTCTACTTTGCTCTGGTGAGACCCACCCAGAGTACTGCATCCAGCTCTGGGGCCCCAGCATCAGAGGCACATGGACCTGCTGGACCAAGTCCAGAAGAGGACCACAAAGATGAGGGCTGGAGAACCTCTTGTATGAAAACAGGCTGGGAGAATTGAGGTTGTTCTGCCTGGAGAAGAGAAACTCTGGGGAGACCTCCTAGCACCTTCCAGTACTTAAGAGGGAGTGACAAGAAAGCTGGAGAGGGGCTTTCTACAAGGGCTTGTAGTGACAAGGGGCAATGGCTTTAAGCTGAAAGAGGGTAGGTTTAGATTAGATATAAGAAGAAATTTTTACTATGAGAGTGGTGAGGCACTGGAACAGACTGCCCAGAGAAGTTGTGGATGCCCCATCCCTGAGAGTGTGCAAGGTCAGGTTGGATGGGAATTTGAATAACCTGTCTAGAGGAAGGTGTTCCTGGACAAAGCAGGAACTAGATGATTTTTATCATCCTTTATTACCACTATTCCATGATTCTATGATTTGATCATCATTATTGTATCATTATCAGTATTACCATCAATTTCTGTGTGATTCATTCTAGAGGAGAAAAGGAGAAGTTCACCAACACGGTTATCTTATATATAGGAGCTGTTTGTGTTCCTGGTGACCATGTCCAGCTCTTTCTGGGTGAATTTGTGGCTGTTGGAAGGTTCTATATGTCTCCTTCAGTGGAAAGGCTGAGAGTCTGGGCAGATCTACAGGTGACTGAATCCATGCCAGAAATGGGACACTTCACTTTCCTGGGAGGAAACAGAGAGGTCTGAAATTCTCATTGTAGATAAAAAAGAAAGGGAAAAAAAAAAAAAAAGACAACAGATCCTAGTTTCAGTAATCTTCTCCAGAAAACTGCAGACAAATTAATTGATGTTAAATGCTTTTGCTGAGCAGTTGAAATGTTGAACCTTAGTCTCCTAAAAGTATACTTCCTGGCTCGCACCTGTGGAATATTTTACATTTCTTATATACTTTAATCAGGTACACGTCTCTGTTTGCATACTTTTTACTGTATGGGAGGAAGTGAGATTAATTTCCATTATAAACTGAGGTGAATTGATTATACATTAAGTAGACTTGCATTCCTTTGTCTCTCTGGTGCCCTAGGCTGTTCTTTTCCAGCACATGGAAGTTTTTTTTGCTTCTCTTTTTTTCTTAGTGTCTTAATACATCAAGAACTGCTGAATAAACTGAATGGGTGACTCTTTTGTCTTCTGGACATATGATTATTAATTATCGGAATACATAGGTCTCTCAGAATTATATACATATAAAAATAATGGTGTTAAATATTTCCCCCTCCTTCATATAGTACAGACACCTAACACCATCTCATTTGTCCCAGTGTTAAATGACCTCTGTCAAGATACTGGCTAAATACAGCATGGGCAAATGTAGATTTGCTGAATCTCTCTCATGCTTTTGGAATGGCACATGAGATAGATTTATCTTGTCTTGAAAGGAGAAGCAATCCTGTTGGACATTTTAACATGAAAGCTGACTTAGACATTTGGTGGAGGATAGAGAGGAAGAAGAAGTAAGCAAGAAGTATCACTCAGAGAATGCAAACCTCTCATTTATCTAATTTGGTGTTGTGGGGTACTTTGGCCTCTCAGGAGCCATATTCATGCACCTGATGCAATCAGCCACTCCTATCAATGACTTCAAGCCTGAGAGTTACACCCATCTACATTAGGGAATGGAAATATTCCTCCAAGAATACTTAATTCTTTGGGACTCTGACCTTTAAGCTACTCTACTTTATCATTTGTTTTCTGACCAATCCCATTGCTGTGATTTAATTCCAGCTGCTGCAAAACTTGGCTTATAGTGTACAGAACCAGGCAGGCAAAGCAGAGCTAACTTTGTGAATCTAATTATTCAAGGAAACAACTATTTTAGTTAAAAAATAGAGCTGGTTTTGTGCCAAATCTTACTTCTAACCCTTCTTTGTTATTGTTTTTACTAGGCTAACTGATAATACAGATAAGATTTCAGGCACACAAGCCTTTTTCAGATATGAAGCAGAAACAGCAAATGTCAAGGGTGTAATTCATTGCATGTGTCCATGCCCCATTCCATTCTTCGTGCCAGTCTCTGTCTGCTGACTCCTGTGTTGTGCTGACAGAACCATTTGCAACAGCCCCTACTGAATTTGATCAGAAAACTGATGCAGGTGAGGAACGGCTGTGTTTTCCTTCTTACTTCTCATCCAGGTGAGCTCTTTGGTTCACATTGCTGCCTGAGTGCTTGTGCTAGCACAAGAGAGAAAAGAACTGAGTGTAAAGCAAAACAGATTGACAACAAGGCAAGGGCAGGGTCTGGGGGCAGCATCTCTAGCAGTACCTGTGTTCAACACAAAGCTAGGATTTAGCAGTATGATGTAGTACTTGCACCTAAGAGTGCTGATCTCTGCTTATATTGCAAAGAAACGTATCCTTTGAAACTATTGTATTGTTTATCTTACCTTTCTTTTCAGCTCAATTTACTTGTCCAGGCAATTTCAGTTTTCTGTTGTGACCCATCCCATGTTTTCCTGCTGTCCATTCCCTGGCTGTCTAGTCTGTCATGCAAGTTTTTATGTGATATCACCATACTGAGAACTAGGAAATGCAGGTGTTCCTGCATTCTCTTCCTGCATTTCCATTCTTTCCTTTCCTTTACTCTTGAACATTTCTTGTTTCTTTTGCCTATTATCCCCTTTTCAACTTGCACCTCTTTTCCATTCCCTGCACAAGTTTCTCCTTGAGTTATTCTTCTGCAGATTTGTTTTGTAACATCTGCCTGTGTCTCTCACTGAATCCTGGAGGATCTGAGGTTATTCGGAAAATGCCATGAAATTGTACTTGCAAATATATCTTATGAACTGAAGGTAAGAAAAACCTACTGGAACTCATTTAGTGTCCAGCTTATCCTAAATGGTCCAGCGTGGAACAGTGGTCACCCTCTCCCCTTTGACATCTTGTCATAAATGCTTGTCATGCTGTAGCATAAAGGATGAGAACTGTGCTGCAAAGGATTTTATCTGTTTGCAGTGTTTCTCTGCTTAATTGTGTCCCTACTTCTGAAACTAGGAACAGTACATTCCTGGGAATTATGTTTCTGAGAAACAGCAGCAGCACAAAATGGCATGCTGCACTGCTGGGAGTGACCCTTTGAAATAAAATGAATGTTCTCTGACATTCTTTCTCTCTTCATTGTAGCTTAACTGGCATCAATACAAAGGTTTACATCTGTATTAAAGATGTTGGTGATTGCTGAATGCATGATACATGAATGGCCATTATCATCTGCAGAGAGTTAGTGTACTATGCATATAATCAATCAGATTCTGTTCATGTCAGGAGCTGGCCAGCTCATTACAGCCCCTGTCATATTAACCCTTGCAGCTGAGTGATAAAAGGCAGAAATATTCTGAAACAGGCCAAGTGGTCATCCAATCTACCTACTTTTTTTGCATGACTACCCCAAAGGAAAGCCGATTTACTAGACACCAACCCAGACAGCCTGAACACTTTCATTTAGTCACTCATGTCTAGTCTTGAATCTATTTCTCACTCATTCAAGAGAGGAGTTTATTTCCCACTTAGCAATGTCCTGATACTCAAATTCTAGGAATTCTGGTACTGTATCTGGTCAGGGAAGCAACTTTCCTCATCTGACCTGCTGCCGTCTGCTTCTTGCGTGAGGGGCTAGTGCTAAAACACTCAGTGGAGAAGTAGGAGGTGGAGAGCAGGAGCAGAAGGGAGCCTGACTAGTGCTCTACTCTGCTTGGGCCAAGGGCAGAATTGGGATTTCAGATCATACTTCCAAGGCTCTGTTGTTTTATCTGGTGACAAATTGCTGAAGGAAAATAAAAGACAAAATTGAGAGCATGGCCTAGAAGGCCAGCTTCCTAATGTGCACACATTCCAGCAGTCAGCAAAGTGAGCCACTAAAATACTAGAGGAAATTATGCATTTTCTGGAAAAGTGAAACAGCACTGATAAAGGTACTTCAGCTGCGAGACACATAGATTTGGGGAATTTTATCTGTTATAAAGGATAATCTATCTGGCATCATAATCTATGAAAGACCTTGATCCCTGAATTTGCTGATCTACTAATGCTTCACAGCCACAATGCTGGCTTAGCTGGCCACATCCAGCATGGGAGGAGACACAGCTTCAGCAACAGCTGGAGAAAAATTATCTGATCTGTAAATCTGTCATTTTGCCATGACCTTTTCAAAGAATATGAAAAAACAAGGAACCTCATGTTTCAACCAGAGTTAGTTTAGCATGATTGTGGCTTTCTCAACTCATTGCTAATTTCCATGGTAACTCTCAGGCTCTATAGGATACTGAATGTGAACTGAGGGGAAGTCCAATGTGCATCTGAGAAGCCCAGAGATGTCCTCAGACAACGGCTCCCACCTCTTGACTGTGCTGAGAGCTGAATCCCTATAAACAGCTGAAGAATCTCTTAAAATAGCCTTAATTTTTACAGCATGATGATGACATCTTTGAAACTGTAGTCAGGCTTTGAAGCTGACAGTAGCAAAGCTGAAGCTTCTGGAACTGCAGTCCCAGACCAGCACAGATGCCTGCTCTTTACCCTGCATTTTGTTTATAATTGTTGGCATAATTTTTGAGTTATTAGAATTTCAAGAATAAGAAATTCTTCTAATCTAAACAAGTAAAGTAGCACTATAAATAATATTTAATCTTCATTGTGACTAAATTAAGTGAAGCAAGACGTTATTAAACACATTTCAATTCATTGCCATAGCTTCTCTTAAATTTTATGTGAAGCAGGAAGCTGCAGTTGAAAGCAGGGAAAGACAAAAGTTTCTGACTGAGCCAAGGATGTGGCACAGCTGGGAAAAAAGTAAATATAAATCTCAGGCAGAATATTGCTAGCAGAAGCATTAAACAAAAGAGAAATTTTTTCTGTGTGGTACCAATATGACCTTGGCTGAATTTGCATACAAGTTTATCTGCTTGTTTAAAAAACACAAAAAAGGTCCAAATTGGAACAGGTGGAAAGAAGGGTGGAAGAGTTAGCCTGCCTCAAGAGGGCAGACCAAAAAAAAAAGATATTTAGCCTGATAGATGGGACTTGATAAGGGATGTAAATAGTTCATAGATGTATTTTGTGGGTTAAGACAAGAGAGAATTAACACAGCTGGGAGCTACTCAATCTTAGCTAACTCTGGAAGGAAGGCACAGGGCTGCAAACTGGTATAGATACATCTAGACTAAAAGGTAGAAGAGGATCTGTAACTGCTGGATTGTGGTTATTTTTCCCTTTTCATTTTAGGACTTATGTTCAGTCCTAAGCAAGTCTTTACCAGTTGGGAAGGCACCAAGAAGCAGGAAACAGAAGAATTAAGCCAGGAGGAGAACTGATGAAAGCTGAAACGACATGGCATAAAGGTTGGGAAGAGATTGCTAAAGGATGGGGTGGGGGACATTGAGTGCTCAGGAAAGTGGTGGGCACTTCCTGGTGTGCTGGGTTCTACTCAAAAAAGGGGGTGAAAGAGGGAATTCACATCACCCCTCCCTCCTGAGCTTGCTGTGAGCTGTCATTTTTCTTCCTCCTGCAGACCTGGGGTGCCTGCTTGGCCAGGGCCAGGAGTTGACTGTGGAGGAGACTCGATAAAGTTGCCTTCCAGTAGGGCTCTCAGAGTAAAAAAATGTTACATTTAAGTTGGGGCTTCTCTGCACAGGAAATAATTGTAAGTTTTAGTTCCATGTACAGCAAGGTGAAGCCAATCCATAGGAACAGTCCATATCGTTCACTACTTTTACTTAAAAAAATCCTCTCAAAAGCTAATTCTTCCCCTAGTCAACAGTATAACTGTTTAGAGTCTGAAGATTTATTTTGTCCCAGCTAACTAGCATCTCTGGGCCTGATATTTCTGAGTCTGTAAGGTTTTCAGCCTGTCAGTAGCTGATTTTCTTCCCATGGGAAGATTTCTTGGGAGTTTTTCTTTCAAGAACAAGTTCCTGTAAATAAGCATAACATTTCTAAGTTGTCATAACAACCCTCTCCCAGGTGTTGTTTCTGTTATTGAACCAATGGGGAGAGGTGTCCATTTTATGGACCAATAATGTGCCTTTTTAGTGCAGCACGTTATAAAAAGTCTTGATGAATTGTAAATAAAGCCTTCTGATCTTTCTTCTACTTGGAACTGGAGTCAAGCTCGCTATTTTGTGTCCAACAGCAAAGCATCACTTTACAGCTTTGGGAAATGTAAGTCAGGTTTTTGGCTGTTTTGTCTTTTTTCTTTTCTTTTCTTGAAAGGTATGGCAAAAGGCTTCAGGTTTCATATCAGCTCTGATCACAGTAAAAAAAAAACTGGACAGAGCCAGTTGTAATGACAGCTGCCTGTGTGATATTGACATACAGCAGGGTTTTATTGTGTGGTTCTTTTAACCTAGAAGTGCAAAACTTCTTGGATTAATATCTTTACATGTCAGTATTTCATTCACTGAATGAAAATGGGTGAGAGTCTTGACAATGTTATGTGCTGGAAACTGTCTTGTGAAGACATCTTTCAAGCACTTGGCATTGTTAGGTTTTCAATGTCTCTAAGAATTAGGTAAGAATGGAGAGAAAACTCATGACATTGCAGCTAGAACTAAGTGCAAATTTCTGGAGGTACTTTGATACATGTGGAAAAGAAAAAAAAATCCACTTGCCTGGAGGAGACCTGTTTAGAGTTCATATCAGACTCAAATTGGAAGCATAATTCTATCAATGTTGCTCACAGATTCTTTTAAATTACCCTTTTATCTTTCCTTCCCAGCTCTACAGCTAGTTCTGTTCCCCATGAATTTGTTGGAAGAATGCATGCCAATAGAGCCTCATTGGCTTACATGTCCTGAGAATCTCTTGCTTCTTTGCCAAAATGTCTTTGGACTCCTTTTGGTATGAAATAGGTTTTTGCTGTGATATGACAAGGCGAATGTATGACACATACCATATAATACCAATACTGGTTTTGGATGACTTTATGGAATCAGTCTGAGACACCACACAGCTTCTGGTTTAGCCCTATATTATTATATACCTGAACTCATTTTTAAAATTCTAACTGTTAAACAGTCTTAGAAAGATTGTTTAACAAGGTCGTATCCTTAGGAAAATATAGATTCACATATAATAGCACTAAGTGGAAGTAATACTTTTTATTGCACGTTTTTATATTAAGCAAAGCAAAAAGATCACCTCAAAACTCTCCAGACCAACCCCTGTTTAAACACTTGTATTTTAACTGCCCTGTGATAAAATCTTATCAATGCTATGAAAAAAAAATGCCCAAAATATATAATTATGTCTGCTGGAACAGCAAGTTTCATGGAACCATCTTGAGTCTGCAACATCTAATGGGTTTTTCTTTGACATTAGCCTGAAGGGCAATAAACTGAATCCACCAGAGATCAAACTAATTATGGAATAGTTCTTCTCCTGTGTCTGAACTTTAATGTTTTCCCTACCCTGTTTTGTGCATTGTCTCTTTCAACACTGTTCTTTTTACAGTAGAACCATTGGACACAGGTTGAAGCATATTATTTCTCTATTTGCATAAAGTGTACATTCATTTGAATATAAATTTTAAAAATCAAAAAAACTGCATAGTTTTAAGATGCTTCAAAGTTCTTTCTCCCAAGCAAGAATGAGCAAACACTACACATAAAAGAAGTAGAGACCTAGAAGTGTTTTGCTATTTAACAGACTTATTGACCTTCGTTAATTTTTACATTCTTTGCCTGGCATCATTAAAAAACTGTCCCACATTTGGCTGGCATTTTTCTCACCTGAATTTAGGTGTTCAACTTGGTAACTCAACTAGGAGTTTTGTCTAGACTGTCTCTGCACTGAGACAGGTGACTTTAACCAGCTGGTCTGAGGGATGTCCCACCCTCAGAAGCATTTCCCTCCCTCTCTTCAATACATCTTGAATTTAAGAACTTTGAATAAGCACATGACCTTTGAATGATCACCTTGGGATAGCATGTAATGAACCTACTGATTAGATAAGTGTGACTGTGACTGCAAGGTATTCCAGCCTTTTACCATGATGTGTTAACTATGGCTAGGCCTATTTTAATAATCAGCTCTACTAATGATACTGTCTGCAATTAGTATTTTATTTAGTAGTACTACAAACTTCATAATTTGGTCATGACAAGATAGTGGGTTTTTGTCTAGCTCAACAGTTTGTGTGATAATAAAAAGTGTATTTTCCAACTTGTATTAGTTATGCTATCTCTTGGACAGCATATATTTGAGATAAATAAGAAATGGGCAGTTTGTGCGGATTAAAAACATGATTTGAAACAAACATGCATTTAAGAAAAGGAAACATTTGGAACTAGTTAGCTTTGAGAGCACTTCTTGCAAAGAAATGTAATTCTAATGGTCTTAAGGATCTATGCAAGAAAGAGAAAGACTTTATCTTTGTTGACCTCTGAAGCAGAATGATTGGCAAATATCGGGACTTAATTTGTTGAAAAACAAGTGATCTCATGGTTTAATTGGCTTTGTCAGTGAGTGCAGCAAGAATTATGAAGATGCAAATCACAGGGAATGAAAGAAATTTGGTTCCACATCGTTTTATTGTCATGAATGCTTTCAGTAATGTGTTTACTCTGGTATTCTCTATGCTGATGTACAGAAACATCTGTTAGTCAGAGAAGTCCAAGTTTTAATAATTGTCTTGTCAAGGCACAAAAAGATCAAGTAGCTTGCTCAAGGTCACACAGAGAGTGAGATTCAGTTTGTGTTTGCAGAGAAGTATTGCTGGATCCCAGCCCTTTATTTAGCCAGTGGAGCTGATATTCTCCTTAAAATTTAGAACTTGTTCCATATAGCACATGATTAAAGTGCCTGCGGCTGCAGCTTCAAAACCTACTGTTATTTGAGTTGGAACCTAAAGCACTTCTATTCAGAGTGCAAATTAAAGGTATTAGATAGAAAAGTAAACAAATCATGACTTCGTAATATGTCGCTCTAATCATTTGGAAAAGCTAAACTTGCAGAGGATAGTACAGCTGCTAGCAGCATAATAAGTAATGTGCAGTATTTTAATCCTGCTGTTCAGAAACATTTTTGACATTACTTCTAGACAACTGGGAATAGAAAAAGAACTATTTTTGTGTTACATATTTGCTATTTAACACACCAAGCTAGCAGGTTTTTTAAACACATTATGGTCCTAATCTCCTTTAAATTTGTTTTTTATTTAAAGACAAACCTTCACTTTGAGAGCTTTTAAAATTGAAATGATCTCTAAAAGGAATATTTCGGAAATAAAATCCTTTCTTTTTAAAGATGAAATCTATGACTATTGGAGTAACAATTTATTTTAATAAAAATTGAGGTGTGTGATGCTGGAGAATGTAAAATTTGTTGGATATTCATTTCAGTTAGAAGTAATTTGGAAAAATCATTGTAGTGGATTGCTCAGGAGTCCAGTCAGGTTGCTACAAATGTGTAATACTTGTATTTAAGTCACAAAACCATGAGATTTTTCTTAGCAGTTCAGAGCAACTGAAGTCCTTTACCATTGTCCTGGCTGTAAGTAGATGCTAACAATGAGCAGAAACGGGACAGGGATGTGTTGGTACTGTCATGACACCTGGTGTAATCTCCCAATTCTAACTATTCTGTCAGCTCAGATTTCCTGGATTTGTAGCTTTCATATTTTGCAATCTTCAGTGGATCTGATCATTAAGTGTGTATCCTACCCTCCCTGGTGATGATGTACATGTGCCACATGTGCCTTATCCTCACTGCTGCAGGTCCAGGAGCTGCATGGGTCTGCCACATCCTGCTGCCTCATCTTGCTTGTTCCAGTTGTGGCTCTTACCGCCTGCATTTGATGGCCATTTGATGGCTCTTTGTAGTGGAAGCTGTCGTGTGTAGCTCAAACCCTTCTTCATGTTATCCAGAATTGTAGACCTTCCTAAATTTTCAGTATAAACCAGCCTAAAGCTTACCTTTTAAATTTCTTCAGTGATTCTCCTCAGGTTGTATTTAAAAATATATTTTACAGACTTGCCCAAGAGGCCTTTCCATGCTTTCATGTTTGCACTGCTTTCAATGTTTCACAACCCATCTCCCAGCTTTCCCATCAGGTCTGTCTAGGGTCATTTTTATTTGGAAAACCTTGATTTTGTTGCCTATGCAGTAATCTTTAGGCCATGATAGAAGGAAGATTCATTTTGAATTATGTTTGATTGACTGTTTTTCACTATTCTTGTTTCTTTGTTTTTAATGTCCATAATTTAATCTTATTCTTAATTTCCTTTATTAAAAACTAGAATCTTATGACTATAAAATCTCAGGTTCCCAAATATTACAATGACAGGGCTGGAAAAAAAGTGGATATTTTAAGTGCATTAATATTACAAATTTTAAACAGCCCTGGTACCTGGCTGAAATACTGTGCACCCTTTAACTTCCTGTTCCCTTTATTTTTTCAGACAGATGGATCTGAAAAAATAAAGTACAGTGAAATTGCCAATTAAGAAAATCTATTTCAGTCATAAAGCTTATCCTGAATAAATACCTTACTTTTCTCAGAATCATAAAATTAAATATACTATTTCATGCTTTTTTTTTAATTTTAAGGGTGACATTGGCAGCCTTCCACATTACTCTCCAAAACATTCAACTTCAGCAAATCTCAGGCTGTGGTGAGGTATTTGGCACAAGGTCCAAACAGTCTGGCAGAAACTGACTGTCCTTGAGCATTCATTGCTGCTCTTGTGTCTTCTGACATGTCTCTGTGTATAAGCTGCAGAGATGCACGTGTAAATGTGACTGATATTGGAAAATATGTCTTTAAAATAAACATTGCCTATAACACTTTATCCATTTCAACACTTAGATGGTGAAAAAATTGATGTAAAAGGTCTTGGAACACTGCTAAGAGTATTTTCCATCGGAAAGGAAGGTGAAGTATGGTATTAAGCAACTGCTGGGGAAAGTGGCTTAAGTGATGAGATATAGAATGACTCTTGTCCAGAAGTGTCCTGAGGTACTCAGCTGGCCAAAAAGAAAATTTGCTCTACTTTTGGGAACAAATATCACTGCCAGTCTCAGGCATTTGAAAATCATCAATCAGACCTTAAAAATCACAAGATTAAGAAGAAAATAAGAACTTTGAAATGCAGTATGCATTTGAAGATATTTATACCCTGTTTTTTCACTATTTCCCATACACTGCAACATGCTTTCCAAGTAATCTTCCACACTCTTAGGGGTTAACAGATACTCTTAAAAATGAAGGTTTTCATGAGGTGACATGACTTGAAGAGCTTGGGTTTTGTGAAAACCATTGCCTATGGATAACACATTCAAAAGGGTTAGCAATAAAGAGTAAAAGAATGGAGAAATGAAGTACAAAGGCTTCAGAAAGCTTAAACTGCCTCTCTGAGTGAGTTGACAGCACTGTTACTGAAATTAAAGTGAGGCTGGCCAGATGAGAAGAGACTGTAAAGATTTTATCGATTAACCTTGTGCTGGGAACACACATCTCATTTTTCCTGGTAAAACAGAACAGGCTCCAAAGAGTAAAATGTGGTGATTTAGAAAACTGCTCAAAGGAGAAGCAATGACAGGATTTATGGCATTCCTAAAAACACAGAAAATAACTAAAATGTGGGAATGCTGTCTCTGTCACTTATACAAGCCTGGCATTTTGATAGTTGTATGTAAAGATATTATAGGGCAGAAGCACAAAACCCCTCAAGATACATTGCTTTCTGTTTCTAGAATTATCAAACTCAGCAATAATTTTTTACAGGCAGCTGGGAAGAACAATGAAGAGCTGTATAAGAGCAAAATTATCTATTCCGATGACAATTACTACCCTGAAGTTCAGAAAATTTGGAGACATTTTGGAACTAAGCAAAACCATCTTAGGAAAGGGAATAAGGACCTTCATTTCATAATCATCTCAACAAAGATGAATATTATTATATAGGAACAAAAGATTCTAGAGAAACATTGCCAATGCTTGACAGTTCAGGCTTTGTGATTCTCTAGAGAGAAGCAGAAGAGGGATTGAACATCCAGTCTGCAGTATTTAGACCAACATCTAACTTTATAGTAAATTCACCTAGATTTTTAGACATGAGGCCTGACACACATTGGCATTCCAGAAAGGGAAGCAGAGAGAAAGAAGTGAAATATGAAGTCCGGATGCTCTATTATGTCCAAAGAGCAAAAAGGACGCCCAGGGGAGGAAGTACAAAAGTGCCTTTTTCTGAGTTGCAGTGTTCCTGCATCCAGACCCTTCAGGAACTTCCAGCAAACTTAAGGCTGTTTGGGGTTATGTATTATCTGGCAGTGGACTCGAGGGTGCAATAAAGCAGCTGGGGATCAGCTTAGAGAAATACTATCTCCTGTGGAGGCAGCAAGAAGAAGGGGAAATTCTGAACCTAAATTTCTCATTTTCTAGTAAGCATAAGAACATCTCTACAGCTGTATGAATCCCTTGCAGAATGGATATGTCAGGCTTAAAAGCAAAATCTTTGGGCTGTGGAACCATCAAAATAAGCAACAAGCTTTATAAACTCCATGTTTTACATTGTACTATAATGGTAGGTTTAATAACCAGATGTCAAAGATGGATATTATGGATACCAGGAAGTGAAATAAACAATGGGATAAAGGTATTAAAAAGAAAAGGCAGTGTGTTGGGTAAAATGTGTAAGGGGTAAGTAAGCAGAGGAATATACAGACAGCCTAAGTCAACTCCATCTATTTCAGACTTGCCTTGTTCTTTGTCTTCTTATTCTGAAAAGTAAAAGAGTACAAGTCATCCAAAAAAAGGGTGAAAATATGTTGCAGCTTTCTGAGCTGCTTCTATTTCCTTCATATTCTTTTAATAGGAAGCAAAAGTTTTCTGGGCAACCTTATGGGAAGGCAATTCTTTGTCTACTTCGGCTGTTAAAAATAGTAGTCATAGCTCTCAGCCTACTGATCCTTGAAGCCACACAGCTTTTCTGTTCAAATGAATTTGAGTTCAGGGACTAGTAGTTTAAGTTATTTGCTGATCCTAAGTAAGTGTTAGGATCAACCTGTTTTCACCAGTTAGAATGACTATACCAGAAAAAAATGTAATTATAACTGCATTCTTTATTGCACTGTACTGGATGCATTTGTATTGCTGTATCAGGAACCCAAACTTAGAATAAAAGTTTGCATTTTTTCTGTTTTTTTCTTTCTTTAGTGCCTTTGCTTATAGAAGTAGGTCCATACCTACACATTAATGAATATCATAGCCCTTCTGTCTTTCATGTGGGAGAACAGTGATGGTGTTTTTCTTCTTAGCATTAGTTTACTTTTTCAGCAGTATTAACGTGAATATAGATATTTGTACAAGATTTTGTGGCTTGATTATGAAGCATGAATTTAATAAGTGACATTTAATATTTTAAGGTTATGGTGAAAGAAATTTTGGTTATTATTCACACAGAAAGAACTTTAAGAACTGAACGTCACAGAACATCTACAGTATTAGTTGCCAATTAATCTTTCTGAGTGCGGGCTCCTAAAACTCAGATGCCAGCAAGGGGAGAAGCACATGAAATTTAATCAGCAGGTTATTGGCTAAAACTTCTGGACCTCCTCAGCTGTGCTGGAGTTACAGTGGTATGAACACCAAATTATCTATGCACTAAGCTCAAGACACAGCCAACCAGCCATAGGGACTTTAGGCTGAATAGATTCTGCTTTGTTCAAATATAGCTAATACAAGCAACACATCTGCTGATGGTTAGAGACCTCAGTGTGGCTGGGAGACAATGTATTGTAAATTGTATGAGCAAATTACTGTTGGCTCTGTCTGTTACTATGACAGTAATAGCGTGTAAAATATGAAGCTACAGCCAAGGTCAGGATGGACAGTATCTCAGTGAGTAAGATACTAAGGTATGGCTTTCAGTGTTATTCTGGCCAAATATAAATTTATGCTTACTATGTTTTTAAATGTGGCACAGCTTAGGGCTCTGAAGACAGAACAGAAAACCGTGCTGGCCTTAATTCTCAGTTGATTTATTTAAAGATAATAATAGACACAAGTAACCCTGTATAGATAGCTGTTTCATATGGAATATTTACCCCTGTTCTCTACAGCCTTGTCATAACAGTGTAATATCTACAGAGGCATTCTGCTTATGTGAATTTAACAGATGACATAACTTATTGGTGCTAAGATTTGCTTGTATCTGAGCTGTCAGAAATATGAGATCATGCTTCTCTCTTGCTTAGGCTGACCTTTTCCACTATAAAATATTTTAACTATAATTTCCATTACAGTCCCACTTTAGGCATTACGTACATGAACAAAATGGACAGAACATTTTAAAGAAACAACACTTTCACCCTCCTCTCCAAACATGAAAAGAGTACCTGTCCTGACATTCCACATCAAATGCAAAAAGTAAATAAAGAGGAGAGAACAAGGTAAGCTAGCAACTAGTTCTGAACTGTGCAATAAATAAATAACTGTCTTAGCACCCCAACTGAGAAGCCTCAAGCATATTTGTCCTAACTTGCTTTGTATATTACTCACCTTATGTTGCAATACATGCTCAGTTACTTATAATTTCACTGCCTCAGTCTGCCAATCATTTCAGTTTATTTTCAGCTGTAATATGTTTAGTTACACATCCAGGGGTAGCAGAGTAGAAGGGTGAAAGCTCAAGCAACTTGATGACAAATTGCTGAATCTTGTATTTGAATACAAGAATGAGGATTTAAAACAGTGTAGAGCTAACCTGTTCCTAGGCTATCCAGAATAACTAAGCTAGGCCCAGGAAACTGCAGACTTTGGAGTATGATGGTGGAAATCACTCTCCGGTTTCTGCAGGTAGTTTTATAACAATGAATTTTGAAGGTAGAGTAGCATAGGAACTTTGTGGAGACTCTGTGCAGTTTTGGTTTAGTAACACATATTTTTAAAAATGCAGCAGTGCCAACTGCAATTGTTCTTTACCTGAAATTCTCAAATTAGTCATATTTTCTGATACCAGATTCCAGAGGACAAGCAGTGTTGGAATGCTGGAAATCTGATTGGCCCAACAAAATATGCTGTTACTGCTTTCTTTATTGTGTGGGCAAGGTTGAGCTCTTCTCTCACATCATTGTCTGGCTTGCTGACTTTTCTCGATCTGGAGTTCTGCTTAGTAATTGTCCTTCCAGTGGTCTTGCTCTCTTGTGCATCTCTTCGAAGTGATTCAGCCACTGGATGTCTGAGCTGCCAGGCTCCAATCTCTGAATGGAGGGCTAGTAACCTACATGATTCCTTGGTATATGTTGTTCTCCAATCTTATTTTTAGCCTCTGAGCTCCTTCTTGGATAGAGTCAGCCTGCTCCATTCTGAATTAAATACTGAATGCCTGCCCAAGTCCAGACTTTCCTCTCGTATATTAGATTGCTTGTCCATGCTCCCTCTTCCTCAATGGTCTCAAAGGGAAGTTCTGATTTCTTTTCTCATTTGGAGCTTCTAATTTCTTCTTTTCTCATTGGTGACTTTAGGCTTGGAAATTTGTCATGATCCTTTTGTCATTTGTTCCCTTCTTCCCCTTTCTTCCTACTTTGCACTGTCTTTCTCTGCTTGCTCTTTCTCTTTTGTCGCTTGACCCCATACTGTTGATTCTGTGGATGAACACCTGCTTTTCTGAGATGCCGAGGTCGGATGTTGCAAAAGGCTTTTGTTTCCTTCCTATTCCTTCGATTTAGTCCCTCTGGGCTAAAGTTGTGTGTTGAGGACAATGCTGCAGAAAACACCTTTGCGAACAACTACAATGTATTTAAAAGTAGTCCATAAGACAGCACATCAGCAGACTGCATACAGATGCAGTGGTCAATATTAGCAACCTTCCTGCCTTTCTTATCAGGGTACACCACCTCCATCACTTGGGCATCCTCAGATTTGGTGGTGCTCCTCCAGCACAAATTAATGTGGTCAGGACAAATAACCCAGCAGTCAGCACCACTTCACAAATACGCTGTTGTTCTCTGCTGAAGAGGGGGAAACCTAGGTCAGTTCTTCTCTCAGAAGTACTCTGAAGGAGAAGGATATTGACCAAGAGTAAGAGGCAGTTTCCAATCTTCCTTTTGAATCTGGACTGCTCCGTAGAAATAAACACAAATTTCATGTAACTTGATAGGTGTCTTTGTAGCTGAGCAAGCAAGCGTTACTTGGGGAATAAAAAAGCTGAGCTCTAATCTAGTCTTTTAGGGCTCTACACTATTTTACCCAAAATTAAAATCCCAAATAGACAGGGTATAAGACTTCTCTGTAGCATTTTCTGTTGGTTTTCCAGTATGGTCCCCATTCTCAATCCAATCTTCACCTGCCTGATAGCCCTGTGCAGAGTGTAGAGAGCACCAGTGGCTATTCAGTGCTGTGGAATTGATACTAATGGCTGTGCAGTGTATAAGAGAGTCATCATTTACCTGAGCTGCTTTGTGGATCAAGCCCTGGCTGTCTTATTAAAATAATGAAAAAAATCATGGACAGAGGACAATCCATCTGCAGGCCTCAAAAGTTTGTTCCTAACAGTGGCCCCAGCTTCTCTCCTGGAATGAATGATGCCCTTCTCTTCACCTCTGCCCAGTCTGCAGCTTATGCTCTTTGCTATTATTTCACTCAAATGTTCTCAGTTGCCAGCTGGTTCTCCCATCCCAGTCACTGGATCACAAGGCAGACTAGGGCTGAGTGACATACTGAGTAGTATCTAAAAAGGTAGTAAATAAAGGCTTATTTATTCAAAGAAAATGAAATACATAATAATGAACAAATTAACTGATTTTAGCTTAAGAAAATAAGTCTAGTGAGATTTGTTTGAAGTGCAGATCTTTTTTGTATGTGTTTATTTTTTTGAAAAGTGCATGGATGCCAAAGTTCCAGGTATTTTTTTTAGAATAAGTTCATGGAGTTGTCAGATGCGACTTTGAAGCTTTTCCCAACCTTTTGAAAGTAATAAAACTGGGTGGGTTCAGTGCCTCAGATGGAATCTCCTAGACGTAAAATCCATCTACTAAGGTGTTTCATATTTTCTAAAAGCCAAAATCATGCAAACTGCAGCCCGAACTACGAGGTGCTTGTTAAGCGTAGGCAGAAAACAGTGTCAAATGTTCTTTAGGCTGCCTTTCATAATCACTTGTTGGCTCCACTCCTGCAGGACCTCCTAGAAGGAGGTCTTGGCTATGTTCTAAAATAATACATTTATCCATAAGCAGCAAAGGCTACAGCTGCAGCCTGGTGTTTGTGTGAGATTTAAACACCAATGGAAAGGTCTTTTAACTTCTCTGAATTCCTCATTAAATTGCTGGTGTGATTTTCTGCAGCCACCTCAGCTAAGAGTAGCAGTCCAACAAAGAATCACTGGAAGAGATTGGCATTGTATAATTCCTTTTGAAATGTGGCAAACCAAGGAATAAATTTGGATCTCCCATCAAGAAAAATTGAAGCAGGAAAAATATTTTCTCCTCCAACTGCTGTGGCGATGGATTATGTGGGGACAGCTCTCCAGCAAGGAGCTGATGGTGAGAAGTTCAGCAAAAGACTGTCTCAAAATGCTGCCTGTCTTTGTGGGTGACGATGTCTTCTTAAAAAAAACAAACCAAAAAAACCCCCCAAAAAACCCAACTAAAAATTTTATTAAGTGCAATATTTTCCCTAGCTGGGCTTTCCCCTTTTTAACACATGAGTCAGTCTGCCTTTGCCATCTGTTCAGATCTCTGGGAGCTGCAGAGAAAACAGGATAGGAGCTTCAGGGCTGTATATCTATGTGTATGATTATGAACAGGTTTATTTGCCCAAGGAATAATCAAAACCAATAGCCTGAAACTGAAGCCAGAAAATGTCATATTGGAAATAAGACACATGATTTCAACAGGGGAAAGACCAACCTTTGGAAAATACCACTGTAGGGAATGTTGGTGTTTCCATCTCTGGATATCTGCAAATCAAACCATGGCCCTGGTGCCTGCCTGGTGTGCTGCACTCACAAGAGTCAGCCAAGTTCAACCTGCTGAGACCAGCACAGGAGCAACTGGGTGTGAGTTAAAGACTTGCAAAGTCAGACCATGGGATCCAGATCTAGCACATCCTTCTCACTTTTTGGGTATGAGAAGCTTTTTAAGGAAGATAAGAGCATTGAGATACATCCCAGCTTGAGACCGACAGGCTTGACTTTTACATCTGCTTGTTTTTACTAGATGTGTAATGACCTAGTTAAGAGGTATAATAAATAGTTTTATTTCAATTCTGATATGTATGAGCTTCTGAAAGCAGTTTCCCAAGGCTAGCATGCATCTGATTTCAGAAGTTTCCTGAGGCAAATGTAGTCAATTGTGTCATATTTTTATCACCTCTTCTAGACTGTTACAGATTTCCTACCTGGTCCTTGTGAAGAAGGCCTGAGTCTGTTGGATGCACAATGTAGGACTGTGTGACACATTCAGGTGAACTGAAAGGGGTGGGACCATCTGCTCAGTATTAGGATGAAATTTTCTGTCACTGACAGTTAATATTTCTTTCTCACACATGAACAGAAATATCTTACCTTTGGAAAATAGCATCTGTTTTCAAAAACTAAAAATAAAAAAAATCAGAGTTTGACATTCTTATGATGATTATCCTGACATGAGTCCATTGTGACACTGGATGGGCCGGATTTGGATGCGAGTATGAGTGACAGCTGTGAAAATCAGCCCTGTTATCAGAGAAAATATTCAAAAAGAGAGGAAAAAAAAAGTTGAAAACAACTGGAATTAGAAACATTTTTTCCCTAACATCCTTTGAAGAGAAATATGTGCTTATATACCTGTCTTGGAGGTGAAGTTTAAAAGTGTGTTTGATTTTATTTTGTTTAGAATATCTGTGATTCTGTTGTTACTGTGTCTGAAAATCTGCATTAGGTATTTTGTCACATTTCAAAATCCATCAAACTTTCTAGATGTTGCCCAAATTTGCTTAGCTATACAAAGTTTTTTTTAAAGGATTAAATAATTTGAGGCTCTCTTTGGAAAGGCCACAAGATTTATGTGTTTAATGGAGATCTTAGAGTAAAACTGATCAGTTATAGAATTGTTATAGAATTAGGAGAAGAAATCAGATTGTGGCTAAGATGAATGTTCATGTTAACAGGTAGACATTGGGCCTGAAAAACTTGTACTCCTTGTGAAATGGGGTTTGGCTTGGTTTTTTTGTTTTTGCTTTGGCTTTGGTTTTTGATTTTTTTTTCTTTCTTTTTTATGGAGGAGAGAGTTAAAATACATCAGTGCTTATGAAAGAACACATCATATATTGTAAATTATCACTGCGCAGTAAATAACCAAAGGGGAAGAGACCTAGAAGGCTTCACCCAGAATTTTATTGGCCTTTATATTTTTTTTTCTTCCCAGAAGAAGTTGAACCTCATTGGGAACTGTACTGGGACGTATATGTGGAGGGGTAACCACTGGTGTGAGTCCAGTAGAGGCACCAGTCAGAAGGGAAGGAGAATCCAACTGTGTAGCTGAGGTCATTACCCAAAGAGACTTGGGAGAAGAATGCTCGTCGAACTGTGACACTATAAGGCACTGTAGTAAGAGTTTAAGAGCAGGTGTAGAGCAGAAGGAGTGTGAGTGCAAGTGAGCGTCTTCTCACATAGTTATGTTCCTCCTTCCTGTTCAGATTCAGTAGAGCAAAGCATTCACCATATCCTGGCCTAAAATGCTGTGAAGAGCTTCTGTGCTTTGCTAAGCGTTTGTGACAGGTTGTCTTAGAGGCTGAGCACATTTCAGTGGTCCCTGTATACATTGGCCATGTATCAGCTGAAATTTGTAAAACACTTTGGAATCCACTGGGCCATAAGTCCACGTAATGTAAGGCCATTATCATGTTTGCTATGAAAACTAGATTTGTTGCCAAAAATGACAAAGTTTCCTTTAAACTTTGAAAGACTGTAGCTAGACTCTCCATTAAAGTAGGGCAAGAACAAAGTAAAATTGGACTAACCAGTAATTTTTGTGTTACCTTGGCACTGCCTCTTCTCCCTGTAGGCAATGTTGATCCTATTCCTTTTCACCTTCTTCCTCTGGGTTCTCCAAAGTCCGTGGCTATAATCATGGGGTGGACTTGGCAGCAGTGTGTAGGACCTGGAATGTGTTTTTCCAGCAGCCGTGTCTGGCTTTGTGGCTGAGTTCTTTGGCTGACGCTGTGGCTGGCTCTGCTGGCAGACACATCTTTGGGGGCTGTTTTGGGTTCACAGGGCTGTCAGCTTACTTTCTGTTCTGCCCTGGATGCTTTTTTCCTTGAGTCACACTTCCTTTATTGTTTCTTTTTCTGGTTTGTTTTTTTTTATTTTTGGAAGACTATGTTTATGGACAAATTTTCTACTATGAAAACACCTGATACAGCAAAAATCTTTCCATATTTCAGTGATCTTGTAATTGTTTCCCAGGGAACCAAGTGTAAATGTGCACATTTGCTCAGAAAAGTAGCTGCTGCTGTACACATGGTCATTTCCAAATAAAACTTCTCAGCTTGGGACCGTCTTCAGCAATTTCTGTCACTGGTAATGTTTTGAATCTCAATTTCCATGACAAATAGTGTCCTATTGTGCCCTTTGTTGAAATAAGACATGGATCCACAAAGATATTTATGTGACTAACCATTATGTAGGAGCTTCATTTCCACTGACCCCTATTAAGTGCACTAACTGCTTTGAAGGATGTGGGCATTAAAACTTGCAGAGAGCTGGAGCAAGCAGGTCATGGCTCTAATGCCAGCTTGGCAGAATGGATTCTCTTTCTTAGTCGTGGATTTCCACCTGTTTGCTTCTTTGTTGACTAATTGCTCTACTGAAGTATTGGTAGATTTCTGTGAGTAATTTCACCAGGAGATAAGATAATAAAGAACCTCATTGGATCCTGATGACACTTCTCTGCATATTTTTTAGCTTTTTCTGATATTTTGAAATATTTTTCTGTGATCAATTTTAGTTTTCTCTCTCACATCTTTCTTCCCCCTGTTCTTCTCACTTTTCAAGCTTTTACTTTCTAGATTCATTTTTTCTGGGATGGCCTGGAAAGAAAAGAGCTAAAAAATTAGAGCACTGTGAATTACACAGAATACTTCATTTTGAAAAAGCTGTCTCTGCTTTTTAGAAATGTTTTGAATGGAGAATGTTGGTAATTGTAATCTTAGGAAGTGGATTAAGGCAACAATTCTCAGCCTATTTCAAACTGGTTTTGGGAAAAAGGGATTTCCCTTTTTATATAAGATACTCTTACAAGAATTTTGCGTTTTGGTGTCTGTACCCCTCAGCTGAAGCTGTGAGGGTGTACTCTAGGCTGTACCAGCATGTCAGCAAAGTTCCTTTGACTTGTACCCTCTTTTGGCTGTGGACCCTGGTTCCTAGCTGTAGAGGCACTTGTTTACTACTGGACTCTTTTTTTTCAAATGAGACAGCTCTTGGTACAATCTCCTTTCCTGTACTGTTGAGTAGCTGATTGACTAGCATGGAAGTCAATCCCCCTAAGGACTTCTGTAAGACCTTTAACCTCCCGTCTCTCTGGGGAGACCTTATAGCCCCTTCCAGTGCCTAAAGGGGGGCTACAAGAGAGCAGCAGAGGGACTTTTTTACAAGGGTCTGTGGTAATAGCACAAGGGGGAATTGCTTTAAATTGAACGAGAGACAATTTAGACTAGATATAAGGAAGATATTTTTTACAGCAAGAGAATTGATGCACAGGAACAAGTTATCCAGAGGGGTAGTATTTGCCCTATCCCTGAAAATATTCAAGGCCAGGCTGGATGGGGCTCTGAGCAACCTGGTTCTAGTAAAAGATGTCCTGGCTTATTGAAGGGGGTTTGGAATTAGATGACCTTCAAAAGTCCCTGTTTCTTCCAACTCATTCTGTTTCTTATGTCCTTTATTTGGCTGAGCATGAGTCTAATTATTTCCAAAGCAGATTTTTTTTTTTTTTGAGGCAGATTTTCCCTGGAGTTCACCTAGAGTACATTTTTATCTTTTACACCTTCTAATCCATCTTCAAGACACAGAAGCAGGACTAAGAGGGAATTAGTAAATAACGGTATGGCTTTGTGTAAGAGGAGTGGGAATATCAAGTTCCTCCTTTGCAAATGAATGGGAATTCCAGCCTTTTTGACATGGAACAAACTCTTCTTCTTACCACAGCAGGGCTGAGTAGCAAAGGAGAAGTTCAAAAGAACATTTCTGAAGCTGCAGAGGAAAAGAAGACTCCCTGACTTCTGGATTACAAATGCAGAAGATGATGGTTTTCTGTTCGTAGTCCCAGCTTTGTGTCCTAAACAATTACATAGGAACAATTTTGTTTGCTGGTTTGTTTTAAATGTGATATTGGTTTTCTTATTTTGAAAAATATCTGACAGAAAATATCTTCAGGAAGTGTTTATGAGTATAGCTTGCACAAGGATGTAATTTATTTTGTTTGCTCTAACATTTTAGAAAAGAAGGGTTAATTGAGGTAAATGGCCATTTCAATTAATTGAGTGACCATTTGTCTTTTGCATTTTGATTCATAAGTATCACAAAGGAAGATATTATGAAACAATAATAGCTGTCAAGCTCTCTTGCCAGCCAGCCCAAAATAGATATTTAATCTTTTTTCAGTGATTTTTCCAGTTTACTCTCTAAGTTACAAGGAAAAACAAGACTCCTGTTGCTTTTCTTCAGATACTTATCTGTAATTAACAAAGCTCATTGTTAAGAATTTCCCCTAATACATTTATTTTCTGTATTTTTAGTTACACCTTTGTATTCTAGCGCAGTTAATAATTCCCTTGGTTGCTGTTTACCCTCTTCAGATACTTGAAGTGTTTAACATATGGCTTTTGGACATTGTGTAGACAATCAAACATCATTCCTTTAATATCTCTTCATAAATCAAACCCCCCAACTGTTCAATTATTTTTATGGCTTTTTTTTCATCACATGCCCATCTTTCTGCTGCCTTTTTCTTGTATTAAAATATCCAGAATTGTGCAGTGATTCCTGCATATCATCCCCCTAGAGGGAGGCTGAATCATTGCCATTTACTGGTATACTATCTGTGATCACATACACAGCTAGCTATGAACTACAATTTGGGTTGCTCTCTGACATCTGATAATTTGGTGCTTTGTAAGATGTCTTTAATTCTGGTTAAATGAGAAAAACATTTTGGACTGTTTGAAAGCCAGAATAAATGAATTCATGGTATTTAGAAATTTTAGAAGAGGTGCTGTAAACTAATAATCACAGATTTGTGTAACAACCAACTGTAAATAAGGACTAAATGTGATACTGCAATGTCAGAGAAGGAGATCTAAATAGAGCAAATGTTTTGACACGGCACGTAGGAAAGAGATGTACTATTCACATACACTGAAAGATAATTGGTGGTATTTATGAATAAGGAAAATAAGTCTGGAAGGATCTAAGACATCAACTCATCCATTATCCTGTCCAGAGTTAGGATGCAGTATAGCTCTGTTGCTCCTGAGTAGTTTGTCTTTCCTATTATTATGCATGTCTACTAAAGAGGCCGTAATTCCTACAGGTAACCTATTCCAGTATTTACAAAGTAATCTAAATAAAAGCTTTTTTCTATTTTTCAGCCTTCATAATACTGCTGTTTGATTAAAAATTGCCTTTTTTCTACTTGAAATGACAAAGTTGATGAAATATGGGGGTGGCACCTGGGTCCACCTGTTCCTTGCAACAAGAAAAAGAAGGACATGAAAGAAATACCATTACTGTGTGGCCTATCATTATTAATCTACTTCTCTAGTCACAAAATATTTGAGCAGCCATAATCAGTGCTCTTGAGAATGACTGTCTGGGAGGGAGATGCTGACAAGCAGAAATGCTATTAATTCAAGAAGAAAGGCTTTGCCCAAGCCCATCTGCTGATAAAGCTGATTGCAGTAGTGCTGTGCTGATTTGCTGCATCCAAAGGTCTGTGATTTATGTAGACTGAGTTTGTTTGAAAAATAAAAAACTGTGGTGTAATTTTTGTGCCAGCTTCTTACATGTGTACCCCAAGTTTCCCCTGAACTGACTAAACTTCACTTCCAAAATACTATCAATTAGAAACTGTTCTAATGGATAAAAATAGCAGGGCAAGATGAAAAGCCTGCAAAACTACCCTGGAAATACTGTAAGAAGCTCTTTCTTTTTAAGTTAAATTTAGAATACTAAATTATTTGGTGGGAATGGGGGGTAAGTACATTGCAAGTGATTTGTAGCTTTATTGATACTTCAATTTCATATTCTGCTAGTGTCAGGAAATTCAGGGAGACATCATGGAGAAAATGCTACCCAAGTATAGAAAAGTGTTTAATGGTCTGGGAAATGGGCCAAAATAGATATACAAAGCAAAATATAGCACATCTTTTGAAAGTCTCAGAAGTAATGCAGTTTCCATGTAAGTATTACCATTTACAGGAAATGTAGTACAGACATACACATGGGTCATCCTTATCCAAAACCAGACTCATTTGGTGAATAAGTAAACACAGTGTTAAAGTAGGTGTTAATTTCTCAGTTTTGAGGTGTTATTACTACAGAAATCAGATGTTCAGATGGTTACATGAATACCCTGTTGCCCTTTGCTGCTCATAAATGAACTAGTATTAATATCTTCTCTGTGGATGAGCCTGGGAATTTGTTTTGTTCTCAGAAAACAAAACCAGGTTTTGTTCTCAGAAAACATACAAGAACTGCTTCATGCCTCAGAGAAGAGTGCAACAGGTAAGAGTAATTCTTTGGAATTAGGTCATCAAATATGTCAAGAGTCTACACCAACATCCTCTCTGATGTTCCTTTTAAAAACAACAACAAAGGAAATCCAATAAAATGGCCCCATTGCACAACCCCATAACAGAAAATCACAATCAAAATGCCACATAACCTTGTAGGGCTTGGTTTACTACCTCACTTTAAGCACTCAGCTGAAATGACTAAATAAGGAGAAAAGTACTTCAGAAGTTATCTACAGTCAATGGAAAGTGATGGACACCAGCAGAAGGCAATATAGATCTTCAAGTCTAAACTGTAGTGCTGGTAGACAAAACTTATACTTCCTTCCCCTAATCAAACCTGAATATGTATTTAAATTGGAAAAAGTAATTCAATTTACCAAGTAAACTAAAATGCACACCTTAGGAGTCTGCTTTAATCACGCAGACTAAAACTTTCCCACAGCCCTTTCCCAGTCAGCCTCACTGTGGGATATTTTGGAGAAAGGGATGCTGATGCACAACAGATCTAAAAAGCAGTAAAATTAGACTCGGGGGGGGGAAAGTCAGGAAAGAAAACTTCAGAATCAAGATTTTCTTACCTAAAGTTTCCTGTATCTAATATGATGGAATTTCTGCTTTTTAAGGGTGACACTTAAAACTGTATAGAAAATTGTTTTATACTACTCAAAATGTTTGAAACCCACAACTAAAAATGTATGTTTCTCTATATTATGGATTTTATATGTACCTATAAAATATATAATAATCTATTATATTTTTCTAATACATTCCTGGTTTTGTAAGCCCACACCACCACTGAATTCCCCTATCTTGAGTGTAACTGAGAATTAAAACCTGGAAGCCTTCAACTAGGAACTTTTTCAAGGATAACTGTATCTAGCAGTATGTGCTTTACTAAACAATAATCCTCTACAGTGTCTCTATTTTACTGAAGTTTTCTGTTCTAAAAATGATATTTCTCTCTTGTAACTGACCCCATCTAAATGCGGGTAGGATACACCTAACCTAGTCAGCTTCATCTCCATTTATATTCAATGAAAAAAATGGGCATCCCCAGGGAGCAAATGCACCTGTGCCTTTCTTTTCCTAAAACAGAGCCACAGAGTGGTGCAGGTTTGAAGCAAACTCTAGAGTTCATCTAATCCAGTTCTTGGCTCAAAACCAGGCCTGTTGCTCAGGGCTTGTCCAGTCTGGTTTTTGAAAATCTCCTGGGAAATGTATCCCCAGTGTTTGATCAGCCTGTGGTAAAAAGTTTTCTCCTTTTATTGTGATCAGAATTTCTGATTCAACTGAGTTCCAAGTGGCTTCTTTTACATCTCATTTTGTGCCTGTGTACCTGTGAGGAGAAGCTACCTCTGTCCTTCTTATTCCCTTTCCTGAGCTAGTTACAGGCAACAGTAAGGTCCACCCGGTCCTTCTGTTCTGAAAACTGAACAAAGCCAGTTCAGGCAACCTCTTCTTGTGTGTCCTGGGCATTGGTGTCCTGCTCATTCTTCTGGTCCTCCACCAGGCTCAGTACCACAAAGACATGTCCATGTCCTGCTCCAGATGCAGTCTCACAAGGGCAAACGGAGGCAAACGTTTTGGCTTGCGAAACAGTATTAATTCTTGCCCACATGGTTCAGTTGGCCTTCTTTGCTGCAAAGGGACGCTGCCAATTTTTACTCAGCATATTGTTTATCAGGATAACCCAGTCTTTTTCTGCCAGGCTTTTCCAGATTCTTGAGCCCCCAGCCCATATTGCTGCCTGGAGCTATTCTCTCACAGCTACAGGATTCTGTATTTGCCTTAGTCCTATCAGCACAATTTCTTCAGCTTGTCCAGGTCCCTCTGAACTGCAGCCTGTGCTCCTGCATATTTTCTGGTATTACCTGCAAAGAGGCTGAGTGTCTACAGTTACTAGAAAAGACAGAACAATATCAGCCTTGCTGAAGTCAAGATGTACAATAACTTTTGCTCCTCCATTGTCTACGGAGCTCACCAGTTCATCACGGGAATTGGTGGGATTGGTCAGGCATGATTTGCTCTTGCTAGATCCCCTTCACCTTCTTGCTTTTCATGTGATCAGCAATGGCTTCCCAGAGGATTTGCTCCATAATGTGCCCAGGGGTTGAGATGAGGCTATTTGACTTGAGTGACCCTGCTTGCCCCTTCTGAAGATGGGTGTGATGGTGACCTTTTTTTCCTGTCATCAGGAACTTCCCCTGAGTGCAGTGACCTTTCAAAGATGACATCTCTTTCTAGAATGATGTCAGACAGCTCCCTCAGCACCCTTCAATGCAGCTGATCTGCTCACATGTCTTGTATGTACTCAATTTGCTGAAGTTGTCCCTGACCCTGTGTTCCTCTACTGCAGATTCCACATCATTCCCATTCCCTGCTGTTAGCCTTCAGGGGCTGCAATGCCTGGGACACATCTGCCTGATTAAAAACGAGGAGAAAAAAGAGATGGAGAACCTCTGCCTTTTTCATGCCTGTTGTCACTCAGACTCTTACTTCATTGAGCAACCTGCCCACATTCACATTAATCTTTTCCCAACTGGACGTATTTCTCTTCAATTAATATAAAGACAGAGCGGGCTGATTAGCTTAGTCTTCATTGATTTTCACAAGCCTAGAAAACATTGACATCAATCATATCTCAGCTCCAATAAACCTTTGTTTTGTGAATGATTGTTACGATTACCAACCTGCACTGGGCTGTTGGCATATTTGCAGTGGTGGATAACTGCCTTCAGCAGCCCAGCAGGCCAGTGCCACCACATTGCACAAGAAACAAGGGCTTTGATCAAGCATCAAAACAAGGGGTTCCAGGCTTTTATTCTTTGTTGTGTACTGACTTGAATAATGGTTTTAATTATTTGAAGAGTGATTCATGGCAAGGGAACACAGCTCCATCATCAGTGTGGTCTCAAGCAGTTACTGAGCCTGTGATGATGTGGATGACCAGAAGTCTTCCAGTTCTTTGGTGGTTCCTGATGGTGTGCAGAGGGACATGTGCTTGGCTTACTTGTCACATACAGGAGTTTTATAAGTTTAACTTTTGACATGAAGTGGTATTAAGTGGCATTTCATTGACATCAAATAAAGATGTCAAACATTAAATTTCTCTTATGAACTAGCACTAAAGTGAGGTGATACAGAAGGTGCCGCTAACATATTTAGAAGCACTTAAGGGAAGTCATTCTTCTGCTGCTCTTCTGCAATGCTGTTATTTTTGGGGCAGTTTTACTCACAGGAGTAAAAGCAGGTATCATCTTTATTGGTCCTTCCAACGCTCAGTGCCTCTTGAATGTTGGGTGTGCTTTTGGATGCCTGATGTAGATCATGTTTTAGACATCAATTTAATGGTAAGAATCAAAACACGTGACTGTTTTGATCTGAACAGAGCAAAAGACAGTTTCTACCTTCAAGTTCCTAAGGAGATTGTTCCAAATAACATTTGGGGAGGGGGGGGGGGTACAGTAAAGGGTGTCATGACAATTGTGGGTGGCAAAAGATGCATTTTTTATGAGAATGTAAAAATAAATTGGTGAAAAAGAAGAAAGAGGTTATCTCATGAACCTCTCTGCTAGTGCAGTCCTTCCATAATATGTGTTGTAATATCTATTCCAGGAGATGCTTGCCTGCCAAAAAAGCAGTGTTTCCATGGAGCACGCAAATGCCAAGGGCCTGCACAGCTTCCAGTGAGGGTGAGGAACAAATTCCAGGTGACTTCAATGCCTTTTCAATCCAGGTCTAAAGCCTACAGCTAGCCCAAAACAACAGTTAATTGAGACCTTAGTGTGCTTAAAGGCCCAGATCCTCCATAGTAGGCAGTGCCAGATTAGCAAGGCAAAAATTACTTTATGGATCTTTAGGCTGCTGTAAAACTATTATAAATTAATCTTGGCTACTTGTGACCCTGAAGACTACATCTGGCAGCAAGAGAGGAATGTGGTATTGATACTGCACCCCCCAGCTGAAGAAGAGAAGGTGGCATGCAGCCACTATTCCTGCTTTGAATTATCCAGTGTTTCCCCCGAGGAAAGACCATCAGGAGAGCAAGAGTGCTAGATCTCTGGCTCTTTTGCACAGCTGAAGTGGCAAAAAGCAGCAGAGACAGACCTGTGACTTGAAACTGCAGAGATCATTCCATTTAACACACTAATACATTTTCTTCTGTTTCTGAACTAATGGGAAATGGCAAAACTTTTGAATGGCTTTAATTGCACAATATGTTAAATTATAACTGAGCACTCTTCTGACATTAATTGCCTGTACCTTTCTGAAGACACTTAATGACATGGAATAATTATATAGGAGATGTGCATCTCTCATAAAATGGTTACTCTTCAATAAGTTTATTTCTTGCAATAATTCTGTAATTATTTTACATTAACAATATTTAAATTTAGTAGCATAAATCAAAAAATATGAAATTATTATTTAGAATAATATTTTAAAAATCCAAACCATGTAAGTTAATCCTACAGAAATATGTCTTCAATAATCAACTGGTATTTTTGAAAAAAATGCAATTAAAATCTTATTAAATCTAAATTAAAAGCTTACACGTGAAACAATTTAAAAATAGATATTGAAACTTAAGAATTCACACTCTTTAGTATTTGTTCCTATTATAATGCAGACTTAAGAATTTAATAATTTTTTCCAGGTGGACAAAAACAGAAAGGGTTTAAATTTGTAGCTAGTTTCAGATTTTAAAGTAAACAGGCTATTTAAATGGAAGGACATGGCTTGCCGTGTTGTACCCATATGGGAACATTTAATATTAAACACATCATAAAAATAAGGGAGATTAACATTTTTAAGCAGCTTTGTGCCATTTGAAGGGAGGTTTTATTTTTATTTCAGGCATGAAACTGAGCTTGGTTTTTCCAACATGTGAATTCTGAGTCAGGGATAGACACGGTGAAGCGAAAGAGAGGATGCAGTGGGCAAGTGCTCCTTTTCACAAGGTGAATTGAAGTTAAAAAATCTGTAGAGAGCACAGGCTGTAAAGGCATAAAGTACAACAAATGTGTTCAGTCACTGGAGTGGTGCTAAGCTCGATACAACTGGCTCAGCCTAAAGCCATGGTTTGCTCTCCTTGCCTCTGTAGAAGGGTTTAAATCCCAGCTATTCATTATAAGGAAGAAATTTTTTGGTAAATACTTCCATACTGTGCTGTTATGAGGTACTTCTCTTACCACGCCACATAATATGTTTATGCACTGAGATCTGTGCTTGGCATTTTTGTGGGATCCCTGCAGAGACAGGAGCAATGGCAGAGTGAATTCTTCCTGATATTGCATAGAGATGTGTAATATATGATCTGGAGTTGGAGGCTGTACTTTTGAGGTCAGATGTTCTACAGCTGATAACTTCATGTACTGGGAGCTATCAGGATAACATAACAGCTTTATGACAGTCATGATTTTACTGATTTTCTATCACTACTAAATATTTTTCAGGCTTTATGGGAACTTTTCCCATCTTTACTATATAGTTAATAAACACAGAAGTCTATCAAATGTCCATTGTTCTCAAAGGATTGCCTTTGGGAACTCAAGGGATGCCTGCTTTTTTTGTGGAAGGAAGAAAATTAACTTATTGGAAGAAAATCAGGGACATTGGAGCTGGGTATACTTACAGTGTTTCCAACAGTTTGTGGTGGGTTTTCTGAAACATAAATTTTCTTCTCAGCCACAGGATTGGGTTAATGACTCCTGATGAAAATAGTGAAGTGACTAGAACATGTTTTTTTTTTCTCTAGAAGATTGTAATAACAAGACTGTATCATCATCTCCATGACTTGTCTGTCTCACTTGATGTCTGAGGAAAGGGATGGTCTTGCAGCAGTAAAAGGGAGGCATTATGAACAAATGTAGTGTGTTGTTTGATCATTCACATCCATCATGTAACAGCATATCCTCTGCACCGCTCTATGTCACCCTATGTGTAAAGGCCTATAAATGTATGTAAATAATTAGATGTCAATCATCTTGGGGAGTTGTTTTACGTTTAGTGGCAGAAGAAATGCTGAGCTACCGAAGCATATATGGGAAGCAGTAAGTAGAAATGCCTAGGAAAACCAGGGTTTCCATGTGGACGTGGGAATTCACAGGCCTGCTAGGAAAGGGTGTAGCTGGCCAAGAGTGGATGCCTGGCAGATGTATAGACTGTGTTCTGTGAAAGAGACCTCTCAGTATTTTGAAATGCTGACAGACCCACACGAGTTTCTATGCAGAGCTGCACTGGAAAGTCACTCTGAAGGTTTGAAACAAAGAGCTTCTCCTTTGTTGGGGGAACACTTGCTTTCCATTCTGGTCCCATTGAAGTGTTCTGTAGAAGCTGCTGATGTGATTTAATTATTCATTAGATTAGAAAATACTTTTGTAACAGCCCCTCGTGCTTTCATTGCCTGTTTGGGCTGTTACAATGGATGGGCTTGATACTCAAATCCTTCTTTTGTCTAGAGGAAAACTTTTGTTCTGCTGTACAGAGGACTTACTTTCTAAGAAAGGATTTGTAAAAAGTGATTTTCAGTCTTTCTGGACTCAGAAAGACATTACCATTACTAATACAGATGTGAAATATCTGCCTGGCTGGCAGCAGCTGGTTAGGTTTAAGGACCTATTTGGCCCTCTTTTCTTACCTTTCTGAGCATTTCATATATGCTCCAGATAAAGATTTAAGCCCCTACTGTTGTGCTCCTGCAGAGGTCAGGAAAGAGTCCTGCCATCTGAAGTGTTTGTGAGATGACAAGGATGTTCAGTTCCTATTCCTCAGCCTGTGGAAATGCAAAGCCCCAGATATTGGCTCATCCTTGTGGCAGTGCCATTGGGCAACCTTTGAAGAGTCTGCTTAAAGACCTCCAAATCAAGTTTACTTTCCCTCTTTTCCAGATGTTCATAATCTCAAGTGACTACAAAAGCATCTGGACAACCACCTTAGTCAGAGATGTCTCCTCTGTTTAATGCTGGGTATGCAAAGCCCCACTGCAGAACCTCCTTGCTCCTCAAAATCTTAACCTGAGTATGCCTTGAGGTGTTTATCTCTATTTAATCCCTTTGCCCTTCAGCCCACTCTCCTGAGTGGTGGTAGATATCTTAAACTCCATGATAGAGAGTTTAGGAAGTTTCCAGCTTCCTAGCTGGGAATAACTCTTTTCTGAAAACATCCTCTGGCTTTCTCTCTAAAGGATTAGTCATAAAATATGTGTTTATAAGGGACTGGAGCCCAAATACTACAGCCAGGTGAACAGTGGATAATTCTCATTCTGGAATATTTTATGCCAGGAATCCTAGCAGAAATCTCAAATATTTATTCTTAAGAAGACAAGGTTTCTTAAGTTCACTAACTTACATTTTTCTGTAGTATCCATCTAAATGACCCGTGACCCAAAACATTGACCAGAACTGAAAAGAGGTGAAAGAGGGGAATATATATATATAGTTCATTATCATTATGATACTGAAAGATTTTAATTTTAGTTAGATGGATGAGGCAAAGGCATTTATAGGAGACATAATTATTCTAAATGCTGCTTTATAGAAAGAAATATGTGTTTATATATTTCTCAGGCTCACTCTCAGTTTGGCAAACCTTGATTTCTTTTAAAATTGTTTTTGTATGATGAATATTTTCTGAATTTCTTAAACCTTTTACATACCTTATGATTAGAACCCGGGTATCAAAGGAGTGGATTTTCTTGGGCTGCAGGTCAGGTGTTGTAGTTTTAACACTGTGTTCATAATGCTACCGTTTGCCTTTTCTCATCATCTTGCTGGTACTGACCACTGGTGAACACATGCTGTTTTTCTCTTTTTGTGACCCTCTGATTTGCAGAGTTTTGTCGTTCATAAACTGTAATATGAGAGGGTTGTGAGAGAATTGGATAGTCACTTCATTCTCTCTTCAGAGTCTTACCCAGAATGGGTGGATCAGTACGACAAAGGCTATATTATGTCAGAACTTCTGAATTATTCAGGGTTTTTCAAAAGCTTTCCTTTACTGTCTGAATTATTAATCTTGTTAATTTATGTCTTTTAAAAATGATTAAATTAAATGTTGTGTATGAAAGCACTGACATTCTTCTCATATTCTTCCAACTGCAGGTTTGATTCTTCTTTCTGATAGCTCTAAGTGTATATTTTTACCTCATCCTCAGAATTTCCTGTGGTTTGAAATTCTTTTTCTGACATGAAAACAGTTGTGATTTGAAAAACAGAACAGTGTTGAAGCTGGTAATACATAAAGCAGTTGAACTTATTAATATGACTCAGAAACAGGATATAAGTAAAAGGTGCTATTTCCTATGTGTAAATGGAAAACCTATGAAACTAAGGTCTGGGAATTTCTTGTGATTGCATTGACAGACTGAAAATAGCAGGATCCACTTACAGAGACTGACTTGAAGGACCTGAAGACAGGTCCAGTGTCATCCCAGCAGCAAAAATCTGTGAAGATATTTTGTACAAGGAATTGCTATTGATGTAATGAAACAGCTAAATGCTCCTTCAGAAACTGTCTCTTTGGGAACTTTTTGTTGTTACCTTTAAAGGGATGGATGGCAAGTGAAGGGGTATTCCCTTCCTTTTTAGTGAAGGAGTCCTAGAAATAAGAAACCTGTATTGAGTGTGCATGGCAAGGTTTTGTTAGCAGGTAGGGTGCAGGTATGGCTTCTGAGAGAAACTGCCAGAACTTCCCCCATGTCTGACACAGCCAGTGCCAGCTGGCTCCAGGATGGACCCAGAGCTGCTCAAGGCCAAGCCCATCAGTGGTGGTGGTTGTGCCTCTGGGATAACAGACTTAAGAAGGGAGAAAAAAACCTGTTCAACAATCTGGGAGAGAACAGTGAGCATTTGTGGGAGGAGCAGCTCTGCAGATACCAAGGCCAGTGAAGGAGGAGGGGATAAGGTGTTTAAGGTGCTGCAGAAACTCTACTGCTGCCTGTAGGGAAGGGCATAGTGAGGGAGCTCTTTGACTGAAGCCCATGGAGGGCCATGGGGGAGCAGAAATCCACCTGCATCCTGTGGAGGATCCCACATCAGAGCTGGTGGATGCCCAAAGGAGGCTGTGACTCCATGGGAGGTCTGCACTGGAGCAATGTCCTTGCAGGACTTGTGGATAGAGGGGCCCACACTGGAGCAAGCTTGCTGGCAGGGCTTGTCACCCCATGGGGGACCCACACTGGAGCAGCCTGTTCCTGAAGGACTGCACCCCATTGAAGGGATCCACACTGGAGTGGTTAATGAAGAACTGCAGCTTGTGGGAAGGGGCCATGTTGGAGAAGACTGTGGAGGGATGTCTACCATGGGAAAGACCCCACACTGGAGCAGGGGAAGAGCATGAGAGGTCTTCCCTCTGAGTAAGGGGGGAACAGCAGACGTAATGTGATAAACTGATCACAACCCTTAGTCCCTGTCCCCGTGCAGCACTATGAGGGAGTGGGTAGGAAAAATTGGTTGTGAAATTAAGCCCAGGAAGAAGGGAGAGGTGGGGAGAAGGTGTTTTCAATGTAGCTTCATTTCTCATTACCCTGCTCTGATTTCATTGGTAATAAATTAAACTAATTTCCCGTAGCTGAGTCTGTTTTGCCCATGATGGCAACTGGTGAGTGATCTCTCCTTGCCCTTATCTAAGCCCAGGAGGCTTTCATTATATTTTCCCTATCCTGTCCAGCTGAGATGGGGAAATGGTAGGGTGGCTTTGGTGGGCACTTGGCAGCCAGCCAGGCTCACCTACTAGAAAATTGTATTACCTTGAATTTGAACCCCAAAAAGACTTGAAGTTTTCTCTGGCCACTGGTAAGTATCTCAGCCCTTGGAAACCCCCGTTTCCTGTTGCAGACAGAGAAGAGATTGGACTGGAGACACTGAGGCCATGAGAGGTATCACAGTTCCTCACATCCTGAGGCGATGAGAGCTCCTCCAGGAAGAGCTACCTCTTCTGCACTTGAGTCATGGTGCACAGACACTTAATGCTGATCTCTCTGGGGTTTCTTTTAGTAGGGAACAGGGTATTCCCCTGTGTCCTAAGCTGGATAGGAGTGCTGATCTGCTGTAGGGCAGGAAGGTTCTGCAGAGAGATCTGGACAGGCTGGAGAGATGGGCCAAACCCAGTTTTATGATGCTTGAAGTGCACAAGGCAAGTACTGGGTCACAGCAACCCTATGCAGTGCTACAGGCTTGGAGAAAATCTCTTGTCAGAAATAGATGAGGGTGTACTGGTTGGCAGCCAGCTGCACATGAGCCAGCAGCGTGTCTGGGTGGCCAAGAAGGCCGGTGGCATCCTGGCTTGGATCATCAATAGTGTGGCCAGCAGGACCAGGACAGTGATTGTCCCTCTCTGCTTGGCACTGGTGAGGCCACACCTCAAGTGCTGTGTCCATTTCTGGGTCCCACCACTACAAGGAGGACATTGAGCTGCCAGAGTGAGTCCAGAGAAGGGCAAAGAATCTGGGAAAGGGTCTGGAGCACAAGTCCTGTGAGAAGTGGCTGAGGGAGCTGGGGTTGCTTAGCCTGGAGAAAAGGAGATTCAGGGGGAGCAGTGTGGCTCACTACAAGTACCTGAAAGGAGGTTGAAGCCATGTAGATGTTCATCTCTTCTTTCAGATAACAAATAGCAAGGCAAGAAGAAATGTTTTCAAGCTGCACTTGAAGGGTAGGTTTAGGCTGGATATTAGGAAAAATATCTTTGTTGATAGGGTTGTCAAATATTGGAACAGAATGCCCATGGAAGTGGTTGAATCACTAAATCCTGGAGGTATTTAGAAGATGTGTATGTATGACTCTTTGGGACATGGTTTAGTGGTGGGCTTGATAATTTTAAAGATCTTTTCCAAGATAAACAATTCTATGATTTATGTCTAGAATGAAGCATTTC
Source organism: Cettia cetti (assembly GCA_013401135.1). Taxonomy (NCBI): domain Eukaryota; kingdom Metazoa; phylum Chordata; class Aves; order Passeriformes; family Sylviidae; genus Cettia; species Cettia cetti. The sequence continues at coordinate 36,938 of VZUI01047458.1, forward strand.
AGTATTGTGAAAGGAAACAGTGAATTGAAATGTAAACTTCTAACTGAATCCATTTGTTTCAAAATGTACGTTCAAAGAAAAAATGTTTTTAAGGGTGATTTAAAGCCTAAACCATATTCAAGGCAAAAACATTTCCTAAATTATTAGGAAATCAGATTTTCTGAGAAAAAAACCTTTGCACATCTTCTATGTGGGGGCCTACAGAGAGGCAAATATGAAGATTCTCATTGTATTCTCACCTCTGTTGGTGTCAGGCAAGTTCAAATCCATTGGACTTAAGGGATTTAAACTGATATAAAACTTGTTTGAGGACAGAAACAGGCTTAAAGCCTAGTACTATGACAATCTAACTGAGAACCACAGTACAATGAAACTGAAAGCAAATCCATGTTTTCAATAACAAGGCACAAACATTGCAAAGACAAACTGTTACAAATAGGCCATACTAAGTAAGTTGTTAAATTTACAGAGAAAATGCACCTAACTCTGTTTCAGGGGAGTTGGGCTATATGGTCTCCATCAGCTGGAATACACACAGTTAAAACTAATAAGCAAAGAAACAAACAAATTATCAGCGCCATGACTATTTTGTGTGTCATGGCAAACCCCACCCAAATTGTTTATTCCCTCATTGTTGCTGGCTTTTTACCTTCTGCATGATGCTCACTTCTCGGGTTTATTTCCCTAATGAAATGCATAAGTACACATAACACAAGTTTAGGACAATATATGCATCAGTACAAAATATTTAAAATCACATCTTCTGTCCTCAGTGTCTACTTTTGTTCCTAAATATACATGATGTTGTTCTGCTACAGTGACATCTGTTTTTCTGTGTCTTTAGTGTGCTCCACAAAATTTGTAGCATGGTGTTTGGCTGATATCAGAGGATACACAGCTTAAATCATATAATTCTTTTGTGTTTGGAGGATTCTCATTTTAAGATTGGATTCATCTCTCCCACTTTCCTTTTCTTGCTCTCTCTTTCTGTCCACCTTTGTTTCTCCCCTGCTTCTTCACCCTTTTTTCTTCTGATGCTTTGTGGGTGTTTTATTTATGCAAAATTTGACCTTAGAATCTCTGTTTTATTCCCCAACCTGGTTTGGTATGGTGGGCATAAAACTGGAAGATTTGCATCTGTAGTTGTAGGTATGTGTCTGAGCTGAATAAAGTTTTTCTTAGTTTTCTTATTGAAAACATAAGTTGGATTTTCTTTAAACTGCCTCATACTTCTTATAGTAAAGTTTTGCTGTTGGGGCATGGGGAAAGCTGGTGTTTTTGAACTACTGACTATAACAAGAGGGCAGATATCTGTATGTTCCTGTGTTGCCCCCAGCCAGGAAACCTTTCTAGGTAGGGTTTCTCTCAGGGTAGTCTGTTGCAGCCTGGGGAAAGGTGACAGCTGGGGAGGGTCAATCGTGAGCAGGTCAGCACCGTCTTTATCAAGTTGCCTCTGTGCTGGGATGTGAACATTGTCATATACTGCCTTTAGAAGGTCTTTAAACCTCATGTCCCGACGAGGCAAAGGACTCCTGGTTATAATTCCATTTTCCATCAGGAACCGTGGAGGTACTTTGCTTGTACTTGTCGTTGCTTGGACATTTGAAAAGGGAGATTGCTTATTATCTGGTGTAAATGGGGATTTCTCATGAAGACGTGGTTTTCTGGCCTCTCTCAAGTCTTCAAAATCATTCTGATTGTTCTGAGAGTCCAAAACTGGCTGATAAATGGGCTCACATGGCATACTTTTTCTTGATGACTTAGGAGGCCTACAGCGGACCAACTCTCTGCCTGCAAATTTGGAAACTAAATAGAATATAGAAAAAATCAGAGCAGCTTCTGCTGAAATGGTATTTTCAAGAAAACAACATGTTATTATCACATCATCTTCATCCCATAATAAAATCAATATTTGTAAAGGCATAAATAAAAGTGAATCTTGACACAGAATGAAATTTTGCAGTGATGATTTCAGGCAGATGGTGATCTGCAGGTAGGCAATTGTCAGTTTTTTGGTTGGGTGAACAGTTTTAAATGAGCCTCACCACATACAGTTGTCTAACTTAATTTTATTGAGTACTATAGAATCAAAGAATCATAGAACAGTTTGGGTTGGAAGGAACCTTAAAGATCTTATTCCAATTCCCATTCACCATTCTCTAGATAAGGTTGCTTAAGAGCTCCATCATTTGTGGCCATGAATACTCATAGGATTGGGACATCCACAGCTTCCCTGGGCAACAAATGCATTTATGCTTCTGGGGATATTTATCACATCATTCAAAATATGGTACATATCTAAATAGCTGTGAGGGTACAATAACTGGAGCAGAAATAGTTTCAGATATGGAGTTTGATTATCCAGTACTGGGCATCTTCTATATTTTTCAGACTGGAGAAAATGATGTCATGAATATGAGTACAATCTCTCATTGGGTACAGCAAGGTTGTGACACTTGCACCATGCTCACATTCATCCTGGGAATGTAAATAAATGCCCTTTTTTACTCATAAGCATCTGCTCTTGGAAGTGCCTTAGAGGTACTAGTACTGTCCCAGGCATACTCACAGAGGAAATAACCCACATATGGACATGGAACAGTTATTTGTTATCAGTATCTGCAGAGTATGCACTGGATCAGGTGTTCATCTGCTAATTATTTCACCTCACCAAAAATAAATCCATCACCACAGTTGGGCCCAATTAACAATTGTAATTTCAAAACAATATGCAAAGATAGCATTTTCAGGAATTTTGTTCCCTTTTTTCCTCAGACAGGTACCCTTTTACCCTTTTGAACTGACATGCTGAGACTTATTTCAGAACAGTACCTTTTGACAAGTTTTCTTGATTTTCCAATGCAATTGTGATCTCATCTTCTTGAATAGCATTTTGCATTGCCAGGGTTAGTACAGTAGGAAAAGCCCTACTGCCATAATTTCTGAGGTTTTCCAGAGTGTCCATTTCAGCCTTCTGGGGAATCTTAGTTTCTGACTCCTTATTCAGCAGTTTATCAGGATTAATACTGTGTTTTTCTGCTTCATATTCCCTCTGTAAAATCATCAGACACAGTTTGATTTGAAGGGAACAAAAAAGCACCTAAACTTTGGAAGAAATCACACTAGAAGGTGTAACAGGAAATCATGTTTTCACACAAGCCTTAGTAACACACATCATTTCATCTTAAGAGACCCTACACCAGAGGTTCTTCCTGAAACCAACTGTACATGGGTCAGCAGACCCTTCCCTTTACCATGCAGGCTGTAGGGAGGGTTTTGTGAAAACCCACTGGGCACTGGAATGCCATCTTTGGAGAGCCCACAGCACTCCCTTGGAGGCTTATGGCTCATAGAGTCTCATAAGCTGTGTAAGGAAGGTCAGGGCATTGCAGAGATCAGAGGCAAAGCAGAAACCTCACAGAGCCGATGCTGTGAGCCACTCCCTGATCCAGAAGGAAGATTGTCATGGGCAAAGTTGCCTTTTGCTGTCAGGGCAAGTAGTCAGCACAAGACTAGAATGGATCTGGGGAGGTTTGCAGTGGAATTGCAGCAGGAAGACCTTCATGGAGCTGTAGTAACAGGACCATTCACCCCAACAAGAACATGGGCTTCAGGACTCATTCCTTGCTGCAGTGCCCCTTCCCTCACCCTACAAGTGTCTTTCATGCACAAGGGATAGGTTCTCATATGGAAGTCACTTGTCTATCCTATGATCCAATCTTCAGAGTCCTCACTGTGTCAGCCTCATGCACATTGAGTTTCAGTTATCAAAACCTTGTGAAAATGCAAGGGCTGTGAAATGAAATGTTAGATTTAAAACATATTTTTCACAAGGGGAGCACTTTGCAAAGCAAAGAATAAAAGAAATAAATCCCTTCCAACAGAACTAAGTCCTGTGATGAGATGACTGCTCTGTGTGCTGCTTCTGTCATAGAACACCTCCCTTCAGGTCTGGCACACCTGAAAAAGTGATTTCTGAAAAGTAGTTTCTGAAATCAGGACTACTATCCACATGGATATTCCAGTTCAATACCAAGCTATTTTTGCTGCTTTCCATATCATCTTTGGCAGGCCCACTTTGTCATTACGTGGCTATCACTTCAAGGATTATCTCTAGTGACTTTTGATTTTTTTTACAGGCATCCCCACATAACACAAACTTCTTGCTTCCAGAATCAGAGAAGTAATTAAGTTTACTATATGATACTTACCTTTTTCATGGTTTTCTTCTAATCTTTGCATTGCAAATTCCCCTTGTGAAAAATATGTTTTTAATATAATATGTTGTTTTAAAAAGTGGGTGCAATTTGTGGAGAAAAGCCACTTTTGATAGCTCGAATGTATTTTGTGAGTTGGCAAAAATGTTTTGAAAAATGTGAAGGGCCCCAAACCTCAAACTTGTGGGGTCACCCCATCCTTCCTACAGTACCCAATCACAATTTGGGAAATTATTTTAAGGGTATTTATAAAAAGAAACAAAATATGTTTAAGTTGACAACATATTGCTAAAACCACACTAGATGAATTGGGAATTTGAGATGTCATAAGTATTTTAGGCTACGCAATCAAATAGTCTCCCAGGATTTTACACACTGCTAGTTAAGAAAACAAATTTTCATCTTACATTTTGCAAGCTGTCACCTTATATACAGTATATCGGAAAACTTGCCATGACTGGTTTTACTGCCAGACCTCTTAAGAGCTAATTGGTTAAGCACCTGGGCAGGAAGCTTTTTGGCAGAAATGCTATTTTCTGCAAGGCCTAGCTATAAAGTTCTGGATGGCAAATTGTAATCATTAAGGCTCCCTCTTCTACAGCAGAACATATAAAATGTAAATACATTGCTTGGAGAAACTACGATGCATAAAAGGACAGGCTGTGTTTTAAGTTTATCCAATGACTTATGGCTCAAATTTGAACATGGAAAGGATCTTATGCTTTTTTAAGGGTAAAGCTTTCAACAGACTTTTCTAATTGCAGCCAGAAAAATGAGAATCACATCTGTTAGCATCCAGCAAAACTATTATTTGCATGTTCAACTGTTAACTTCTGTATACAAGAAGATGGTGCAAATACAATGACTCATACTGGTTTTTCAAATGCAGGGGGTTTGTACATGAAAAGTAATTTCCACAGACTTTTTTTTTTCAGTTTTAGATTAGAATTTCTTCTGAAAAATTTTCCCCAGGAAATTGTATGTTTCTTGGTATTGTGTGAGAAATCATAGCATATTCTGCTGCCTGGAATGGGTTGAATGTACTGTTTTGTGCATATGTGTTTGAATTCCAAATAATGTCTGGGCTGATTGCGTTGGTAGAATTTTATTGCTTGTTATTCATAGGCATTATCATGAATGCAGTTACTTTTCTAACGGAGTTGATATTTGATATGTTTGTTCTTTTTGGACAGAACAGTCAGAAGAGCCAGATGCCAACTTTCTCTACAAGTCACTGAGAGGAAAAGAGGTTTCTAATTTTCTCAAAAATACTGGAGTATTTTCTTACTATAAATTTGGTTTTTTATACATATTAGCTTCCTGTAAATATCTCTTTTCATAGGCAGACAGAAATATGCAATAATCTTTATGGTCCTAGAAAGAAATAGTGTAAATAAATGGCAACTAGTTTTCAGGTTCCTTCATTTTACCAGTAACTCTTAATTGTTACTTGTCTGTTTCCATAATTTAGATTTGATTTATATGCAAATTCTAATTTTTGTGCCTTAATTTTATATGTACAAGCTGTCTTGTTGAGCTCAGTAAAACTATCCATATCCTTAAAGTTAAAGCAGATGCATACATTTGCAAGATCTGGAGAGCTGAAAGGAAATAATGTGATTTAAAGATGGATCACACACTGCTAGTAATAAATAGCAAATAGTTGGCTTTATACAGTATATAGAGAACATCTATCTATGCATTTTGAAATATCCTTGGCATAATTTATAACAAAAATATCAAATACCCATGCTGTTGTAATTAAGCACTAGTAACATCAGGATCTCAACAAGAAGATGAATAAAAAATGGGAAATTTCCCCCTTGCATTCAGTTAACAATCTTTACTCTTCTTCCTCAGTTTCAGCTCTCTGTGGCTGGGTGGTCGAAGGAGTGCATTACAGCCTGCCAAAGAGGTGGCTGAATTTGGCCTCTTTCAGACCAAAGCAGAGAATCCTCCCCACAAGATAATCCCCTGCCAGCTGCCTCCTTCGAGAGCCGTGCCAGCACAGCATGGGCCAGTCTCCAGGGAAGCTGGGGGCTGCTCTTGGCTCTGTCTCTGCCCAGAAACGTCATGCCAGCCGTGTGGGGCTCCTCCTTGGGATCCAAGAGATGCATTCTTTTCTTTTCCCTATATACTTCACATACGCTTAGGGCTAAATTTTGCCATTGTGCAAGTATGTGCATAAAGTAGCTTTAACTGTAGAACAGGCCAGAGGACACTGGAAAAATAAGAGCATTGATTGAGTAAGAATGCCCAGCTTGATTTCTTAGCCAGCCTTCCTCTCTTTCTTCCCTGTTTTTGCCCAAATTCCAGCCTTCCTGGGAAATACAAATATTATTGAATGTTGGAAAAACTGATATAAAGTGGTAGCACTGATGGCCATGATTTGAAAGAGCTCCTGGGGAGGACTGATTGCACAGATTAATTATGCAAAAGGCTTGAGTAACAATCAAGAGATCATCATTAACTGGAAAAAGTTACAGAGCCTAACTAATAGCAAGGGAGAAATATTAATTTTCATAATAGAGAAAAATGTAAGACGCAATAGAGGGGCAAAAATAAGAAACAAGTTATGTAGAGTGATTATCTAGGGATAAAACAGTGAGTTTGCTAACAGTCTTAGATAACAGAATGATCTCCAAACTGTGCTAGTAGCAGGCTTTGTGTTCATGAGTTTTAAGGTAGCATTTACAATAATTTGTGCTGATGGAAAAAGGGAAGCAAACTTTTAACAACATGAAAAGATAGTATAATTTGGTCTGTTCTAATTTCCTAATTTATATGTCTTAGTAACAGATATTGGAAGGTATTATTTGTGGTAGAATCTACTCTGCCAAATTTAGACATTTGTCTTGGGCCTGTATTTCAAGTTATCAGCAAAGACGTCCTACTAAAAGTGAGTAATTTCCCTGTGCAACCATCAAAGGGAGATTCTGTCTGCAAATTTAAGAACTCCCCACATAGAACATGTGAAAATTTGCAGATGAGCATGGTTTTGTGGTGCTCTACACACCTGGGAATTATGGGGAAGGTGTAGAAATGGGGAATAGTGATATGACATAATTGAATAGACCCCAGGGTGCATACACAGGTTACTTGCTTAGATGTGTCCCTGCGGTTTAGTCCTGCAAGGAAAGTGCAAAGTCTTGCTCCTGGGGAAGACCAACCCTGGGCTGGAAAAGCAGCTTGAGGTCGGGGTCAACACCAAGCTGGCCATGAGTCAGCAATGTGGCCCTGCTGCAGAGAAGGCTGATGGTGTTCTGGGCTGCAATAGGAGTTCCCAGTGTTGCCAGCAGATCGAGGGAGGTGATGCTACCCCTCTGCTCAGCATTGGTGAGGCCACACCTGGAGCCTTGCATCTGGTTCTGCACTCCTCAGTAGGAGGGATATGGGCATGCTGTGGAGAGTTCTGGGCCACAGAGATGATTGAGAGACTGAAGCACACACAAGAGTTTCCCCCTGAACATCAAGAAACAGCTTTTCACTGTGAGGGTGACCAAGCACCAGTTGCCCAGGGATGCTGGTGCTCATCCTTGGAGACAATAAAAAGCTGTCCTGTTATGGTTCTGGGCAACCATCTGTAGATGGACCTGCTTGAGCAGGGAGGTTATTTCAGATGGCTTTGAGAGCTCCCTGCCAACCTCAGCTTGTCTGTGATGCTGTGATTTTGTGTGTTTGGAGCTGGAAGTTGGACAGATTATTTTGTGTACTGGTTTGGGTTTAAGCCTTTAACTGGAAAAATGTCAACATAGAGAAAGAAAATGTCACTCACTCCTTCCTTAAACCCCCCCCTCTTTTCCTCCTTGCTCTACTAAAAATTTCATTCTACCTGGGAAATGTATTTACTAGGACACCAAACCAGTATTTTTTAGCGTTATTAACTTACAATCAGAGCTATTTTAAGGGTCTGTGCTTGAATTCAGTTTGAGTCTCTTAAGAGGGCATTTCGGATGTCAGGAGTGGCAGGAAGTATCACAGACCCTTAATCAGCTTGCAACTTTATGTACATGATCACTTCCCTCTTCCACCTGAGTAGGATGCTGAAAGAGGTCAAACATGACATGAAACACTGCCACTTGCCTGGAAGGCTAGATCTCAGCTGGCTGTAAATCAGCTTGATATCCAGTGGTATTAGAAAGCTGGTCAATAGCCTTCACAATATGGGTCTTTTTGAGTGACTTATGATTTAGCAGATCCTACTTAAAATCGTAATACGAAAAAATTTGCATATGTGAAGAAAAACCTTCTCTCCCTAAGCATGCACACATACACACTCTCCAACTCATATTTTTGAGTTATGGCTCTGTCTGCAGACACTGCACAGACTGTTGCGACCTTGGGGCTGTGTGCTGGCATGGAGATCTGCATCTGCTCAAGCTCATCTGAATAATTTCTAGAGGAGTCAACTGGACCTTCTCAAAATACAGCTTCTCCAGGGTGAAAGCTTTGAATGGGAAGCTAATCACTAATGTGTGTGTTTTTGTAGCTGAAACTTTTCTCATTGCACTTGTGTGTTAGAAGCTGGAATTTGGCTTCCTGTCTGCCTAGTTTCTGCCTAAAGCAAAATTTTTATGGCTGAGCTGTGAACCCCTTAGTGGAGACGGTTGTAAAAGAAAAGCTTACAGCCTTTTTGACTAATTGTAGCCTTACCAATGACTACCATATTTTTTTGAATTTATTTTTAAAATGTTTGTCCCCTCTGATTTCACTCCATTTCTCTGAGTGAGCTGGAGCGAAAGTGTGAGAATAAGATACAGGGGTAAAAATATGAAAAAAAAAGATGCTGGGAAAAGATTTTACAACTTTCACAGCTTCCCACTCACCTCCTCCCCAGACTTTGGATTAAACTCTCACAGACCAGTCAGAAAGGAAAGGGATGGCGAGGTCACTGAGATGCTAATACGCCTTTTCCCAATGGAAAAATAATCTTATATGTAAAATAAAATAATTCTCAATCCCATTACAACCAGCAGCTCATTAAAAAAAAAAATCATTAGTCATTAAAAAGGGTATATTTATCTCTGGGAATGAAAAATCTCATAAATTAATCACCTCTGAGAATGCCATAATGTAGGTTTCTTGAGACTGCACTTGGATCTGCAATTTCATAACTATTTTTTCCCCCTGTTCCTTGGATAACCACCTTTGTCCTGTCTGCTACATAGCTGCTGCACTGTTTCTCATAAAAATCCAGGGAGCACTTTATGCCTCTTACAACCATAATGTCTTACCTGAGCTCTTTTGCAGTCTTTCTGGTACCTGAGCAGTTTCTTCAGCAATAAGCAATAAGAAGACATGGCAGGAGAGGGTCTGTTATTTATTAAACTGCTGATAACTTCTGAAAGACTGAACTCCATAATGTCTTTCATGTAGTTTAAAACAACAGGATTCAACTCACTGGGGCAAAATCTGAAATATTAGGAAAAAGTATTTTAATACAAATGATGCCACCAGGTACAATGTCAGAAGTTACAGTAAGCAGAGAATTCACTTCTTGGGATGCAGCTGGAGTTGGCTAAGTTGATTTTACAGGCAAATTATGATACACAGTTGTGCAATAATCTTCTTGTCTGGCTACACTAACTTCACTGCTGGGCTGAGGCTCTGTTACTGCATCATTATTGTTGATGTAACTGATTACTCTGAAAGGACACCCACCAGGATTAAGCTTGAAAAATGAAAATATGGAAACCAGCATTTTCTTGTTTTCATCAAGTGTGTGTATTTCAGTCTCAGTACAGTAGCCTCAAATGGAGTAAAAGGGAGGTAAAGTGTGTGCATGTACATAAGGAAAACAGAAAAGTTCCAAAGGCAGAAAAATCTTGAAGGACAAAAGAGAACTAAAGAAAGTATAGTAGGATTTTAATTTTTTATATAAATCAGATTGTGAAATAAAACATGTTTTGTTATAAGGATAATTGTTTTACTCGCAAATAAAATGAGTAAAGTAGAATCTGTGAGCAGTAAAGTCTAACAAAGACAATACAGAAATCATCCTCAGCTTATGATACTCCTGAGACATTTTTTCAAATTTCAGTATGAATGAGAACAGACACGTGAGGGAAGGAAGGAGGGCAAGGGCAGGAGCAGTGGGCAATTCTCACAGAAATTGCACATAGATTTCCAACAGTTCTGGCTGTGACTGTCAGTGAATCACCATGATAGGAAAACCTGCTAAGAGTCCTCTAGATACCAGTGCAGATGGTGCAGATTACACTGGGAAAATTATTCTCTTTTTCAATTAGTGTGAAATACTGACCTTTACAGAACAGTTTGGGAATAAAATATGTGACCCATTACTAACTACTTTCAGCAATGAGTATGATGTAAAAGATCCATCACCAAATTTAGGCATTTAAAGACATGCAAAGTATTCTTTGCAGCCTCCCAATATGAAAAATTACTAACATCTTGAAAGTTGGCAACATTTGTGAAGTGTTATATTGCACATATCTATTTGAACTTTTATAATAATCTTAAACAATAAAGTGCCTAAAGAAAAGTGGAGACTAGTTAAAACTGTTACAAAGATGGATGAGAATAAAAATTATTAGAATACCAAAAACTTTGGTAAAATACAAAAGTATTTCCTCAGGTAGGCATGTGAGACCTAGTTTTATAGGAAAGGATGGGAAGCACACTGAAATTAGTGGCAGCTGTGAATCATGTTTAGAACAAAATTTTTGATACAGCAGATACAAACAGTTTTACAAGAATGTTTCCTCTTAAATAAAATTCACCCACAGTTAGGAGTGTTGAAGTGATGTTTTCTGAAATTAAACTCTTGTTTTGGAACAGCACATAGTAGATTAAAAAAATCTTCTAAAACAAACAAACAAAAATCCTAAAAACACTTCCCTCCCAAATCCCCTATCCTGAAATCCCAAGATAGAAGACAAAAGTCAAAACTGTTACCTGTTCTCATAAGCAGCAGATTTCAGTATTTTCCTGCTGAAACCTTCATTCAACCATTTATCTTTTAGTGCTTCTTTGACTCCAGGCCTCTTAGCAGGGTTGGGCTCAAGTAGAGACTGCATGAAGTGTACAGCTCCTGTACAGTATTTCAATAAAACAGCTTGTTTACTAGTAATATTTCACTATCTGACCACTGCATATTTTTCCTGTTTCAGAAATGTGGCACTTGCCCTGCTTCTCCACATTGTAAGAGCCTCAGCTAAAATTCAGCCTCTAGGGCTTTTCTTTGAGTCTGCTGTGGCCCCGTAGGGTGACCCTTATCCTGCAAGGACAGGGTGGGCAGCAGTGGCCAAACCATGTTGAGATGGCTGCTAGGGACCCTTGGATGTTGGTGTAGACAAAGTACTGGAACTCAGTTCCTAATTTGTTTGGTTTACCCCAGTGAATGCAGCCTATGACATCACAGTAACTCCAGCATAGTGCTCACTCAGCATTTGGTCAGGCCCCTGAGAAGGGGCATTTCTGTGCCATCTGGCTACACAGGAGTTATGTTCCTCACCCAAAGAAGCCAATTGCATGGGTAAAACTCTCTGTAAGGAGGGATGGAGATGGACTCCTGTGCTCACTTGATGTCTTGTGCTTTGGCTCCCTGGAGTTGGGCCAGAGAGAGCTCAAACATTCCTGGATGTTGATCACTCAGTGCCAACATTGCATAAAGTCCCTTTTTTTTTTTTTTTTTTTTTTTTTTTTCTTTTTTTTTTTTTTCTCCTTGGGAAAAGTTTACTGATTTCTTCCATATTCCTTAGGGAAGTTTTGACATGAAAAAAAAGGCAAGTGAGCATTAAACTGGGAACATACTGCTCCTTTCTCTTGTGATCTCCTTCAGAAGAATGCAGATCTAAAGTATGCAAAGCCAGTTTATTACTGCTCTCTCACTGAATTCCCAGTGGGCAAGAGAACAATAGAGTTATCCACGGTCTTCCACTAACTGTGTGGGCTTTGTAGAAAAGCAGAGATAATACATTTATTAGTAGAAGCTATAACAGTGAAATAAAAAAGAAAAATTAGAAATATAATAATTGTAGCTATGAAGGGATTCTACAAAAATGAAGCAACTGATCTCCAAAGAAAGAGAAATGAGAGACTAATGCACAGACATTCTTGACAGCTATGGAAGATATTCTTATTCCATTTACTGGGGTAGAGAAAGAAATTGAATCATCCTATTATCTTAATACACCAGACTAGATCCAGCTAGCTTGGTGTGGAACTGTCTGCTGCATCGCAGTGCTTGGCTGCAGGCAGCTGCTGAAGCTAATCCTGATCATTCTTGCCTAATATCACAGCCAGGCTCCTCAAAACCATGGGGAGATCTGAACTCCTGCTGGTGGATAGGTGGGCAAAATGTGCCTCACTCTGCTCTGCTCTCAAACTTGGTCAGTGAAGATGTAACTTAAGAGCTGTGAGAAGGGGCCTAAGCCTGTGATGGTCAGCAGAGAGGATGCTACTCCAGGTGGAGAGGAAATAGGGATTAAAGCCAGAGGTGTATAAAAATCATTGTAAAGCAGCAGAATTTTGAACTTTGAGGAAGTAAACTTTGTACTGCTGACTGAGAGTGTATGCACAACAAAGTGAATTCTGGGGTTTAGAGCCATGGATGGTAACTCAGGCTACAATTTTTGAGATTTATCTTTCTCAGTTGTCCCAAAAATACTTCATTGACTGTGCCTCATTAAAGATTGTCAGCAAAACTAATTGAAAAATGCTGCATTTCAGTTCTTTCTCATGAAAATTATGAATAGACTCTTCACAAAAATAGCCCTCCCATGTCCTTAATAATCTCAGTGTTGTGGAGTCTGTCAGTAGCCAAAAGATAAGGTCTCCAGGAAAAAATATCTAAGGTTTAGATAACTTTTTTTGTGGGAAAAACAGGAAAGAATGCCTGGCTGCAACAAACAGCATGGAACATACTAAACATGGCTAACACTAAACTAGTGTTCTCATTTATTGCAGAGCTGCTCCACTTATGTAAAAACAAGGTACATTTTATTCCCCCTGTAAATAAGAACCAAGAATAATGGTCTTTTGAAAAGACAACAATGTTATTTTTCTTGTAGCCTAAGATAAAGTGATATTGCCCTAGCCTCAAAAAAGTTATTTCTAAATGCAAACAAAGCAACTGGAATTATATCTTTTACATTAATTACATCTTAATTTCCAGAAGACTGTGTTATTGCGACATTCACATAATTACATGGGTTAAAACTTTTTTGCATCGCTATTCTTTATAAAAACTGAAGTGCTTTACCAGGGGAAATATCTGATGGAATAGGGCTGATTTCTCCAATTAGCATCTTTTGATGTAGTTGCTTGATATTAAAAGGTTCCACCGTGAAGGGCAATGTGCCAGTTAGCATAGCAAACATGCTCACACCTCTGTCAAAAGAAAAGACAAACATCAGAGCTCCATACAATGCTAATAAACACTTAAAAAAAATAAAATCTCACAAAGGTATGAGTCAGTTTTCAGAGAGTTGCCTTCAGCATCACAAATGAGGGTACAAATTACCTCTAAGCAGAAATTTGTACTGAGTACACATCTTACGCCTTTTTATTTTTCTTGGTGTAAATGCCATTTTATCTAGAAAAGAATGTTGTGGGAAGTGTGCATAAAATAGGGTGTACAGTGAGTGACGGGAAAGCCTGCAGTGTTGAAAGTGGAGACCTGCTGTTTATTTTAAAAATAAGCTAATTGGAGTGACAGCATAATGTACCCAGCCCATCAGAATAAAGCATTTTGGTTTGCAGGCTGAGTGACAACACGGAACTGGGACTGATGCAATAGATCTTGTTCCAAATAGTAATTCAGTTCTTCTTGCTTTGCTCAGATTGCTAAATTAGGTGTGACTTATGCCTAGAAGGCTTTCGTTTGGTAACAGCTTGCTGTTGGCTAAAGACTTAAAACTTTAACTCTTGCGAAAGACTAACAGTCTGCTAGCAGCAAGCACCACACTTTGTGAAGGTTTGCCATTCAGCCTGGAAAAGTACCAACATTTGGAAAACTTGCTCAGCTGTCCTGAGTTTGTGAACAGGGAGACTTCCTTGAACACTCTCCATGGTACTTCCTTGCTCCAGCTGAACTGCACCACCACAACAGCACTTTTCGCCACCACAGAATGAATCATTGAACCATAGAATGGCCTGGTTGGAAGGAATATTAAAGATCATTCAGTTCCAATCCTTCTGCTGAGGGCAGTGACACCTTTCTCTAGACCAGGTTGCTCAGACCTCTCTCCAACTGTCCTTTACCATTTCTCTACTGAGCTCAGCAGAGATAATAATTTTAGGAATTCAGGCAACTCTAATTCAGTTGACTTGTTGATACGCTAGTGCCAATGAGATCCATGAAACAAATCTGTGATGTGCTTAACTATGATTTTTATTAGTATGTTGAAACAATTTAAAAACATGAGATGGAACGGCTGTCTAAAATCTCTTTTAAAATGTTACACACAGTTACAACTAGAAACTTGGTAGTTACTTGTAGATGGAATCTGATGGCATGTTAAATGTGAAAGTTTATTAGCCATAACAAACTGCTTCTCCTCTGTCCTGTTGAACTTGTGAATTTGTTTGAATCCAACATCTGTTTCCTCAATTTGGCTGTTGCATGAAAGCAAATCACTTTGCAGTCTCCAAAGAACCTTTAAAATCTGCACAAAAGTCATGATTAGGCAAACAGGCACTGCAGTTCAGTGTTACATCTCAGGAGCCTTGGCTGTACTGCAGTTGGATCTGGTTGGGTTTGTGAGTGTGCTTTTGACCGACTGGCTTTCCGGTTCCTGTTGTAATGACTCCTTCTTGGTTCTGCTGCATAAAGTCAGTCTTTCTGCACCACACTGAAGTATTTTGATTCTAGAACCCCATAAATTTGTCATCCTTTATCTGTTTTGTGACAATAGAAGTAACTTATCTTTTTAACTAATAATTTAATCCATCAGAATTCCCTTTCCCTGTATGATAATTTGAACAATTCTAATTTAAATTTTAAATAAGTTTTATGCCTGAGGTGAAGAATCTGTCTGTATTAAACACCAAGGGACATATAGACATTTTATATAGACCTTGATCTGTTATTTGCTCTTTATTTACAGAGTGAACTCAGTAAATGGTTCTAAAGTTACGGCTTTGCCCTCATTCACATATCTGAAATGTGAAATCTGAAATGTGTCAGCACTATTTAAGTGCTGACAGCATCTTCTAGACCTGACTAATCTGTGCTGTGTTTACATAAATTCAGACTAGCACTCTTAAAAACCAGACACCCAATGAAGTAGTTTGGTAGCCTGCGTTCCTTCATCCTTTGTGTACCATTCATACTCTGTAAATTTAGAAGAAGCTGAGATATAGGAATCATGGTTAGATAAAACCCCAAATATATAGCATGTCTGCCAGAACAGATCTTGAGAGGAATAATATACTTTATATATGTATATAAATCCTTTTTACCTTTTGATCATATAGGAAAACTAATCTTCTGTTTCAGGCACTTGAATCAGATGCTTATATGTAGGTACCAGCAACCCTGTAGAGCAAACTAAAACACTTTGTCCTTTGTGAAAACACAGTTTAGTCTTTGCTGCTCTTTACACAGTTCTCTTTACTGCTGAGAACTCCTCAAGCAGACTCCACATCCTCACAGATGGACAGGCAAGTGTGACATCCCAGTTCAGAGCAGCTGTGTACATCCAGGCCTTCCTTTCCTTTTTGAAGGTGTCCTGAACGAAGTGGTGAAGGTCAAATGCAGCATTGTGTGTTAAACACAATCATAGAATGGTTTGGGTTGGAAGTAACCTGAAATATCATCTCCTTCCAACCCTCTGCCATGAGCAGGGACACCTCCCACTAGACCAGGTTGCCCATCCAGCCTGGCCTTGAACACTCCTAGGGATGGGGCATCCACAACTTCTTTAGACAGTGTGTTCCAGAAGCATTACATTACATCTTTTAAAACAATATGCTTGTGGGGTGAGATTTCTAAACCAAAAAGTGCTATTACTCTTATAAGTCTTGTGAGCTATTTGAAATCCATGGGATTTTATCACTGGCTTCAATAGCTGGATTTTTATTCTAACACTTGTTAGTCAGGATACTGCAAATAATTATGGTTATAATTGTAAAAAAGTGGGAGGAGTCTGGATGAAGATGCATTTGACCCATTAGCCCATTTTTTTTTTTTTCATCTTAATGTTCTAGGCAAAGATTTGGTTTAGTCTATATTACTCATGATCATTTATTATGCCCTGAATCATACCTGCTAGAAATTGACATAAAATATGTCTCCTGGGTGGAGACCCAGACAACTGGTTACTATCAAAAAGCTGAGGAGAAGCTGATAGACTGGCATATATATATATATATATATATATATATATACACGTGCACACATATATACAGATAAACATGAACTGTCTTTGGCAAAATGATGGACATGGAGAGCTGTTCTCCTGTCCAGATCTGTGAAGATTAAAGAATACAAAAATTGACTTAATATATCATAATTTTCCCAGTTCCACCTCTGAAAAAAAGTAAAAAACCCCATAACTTGCCTACTAGAACTACAAACTGCAAAAATTCATTTGAAAAGTCTAAGATACTTTATGTGTAGGACTGCTCCTCTCCTGGCACCTTCTGCATTCTTGCTTATTATGGGAGATATATCCTGTAGATGTAATAAAAAAGGACAATGGGGTCCATGAAGGTTTGTGTCATCTATGACAGAAAAGAACTCCACTTTGTTATCATAATTCAGTATAAAGGGCCTCTCTAAGGTATGGGTGAAGGTCTCATAGATCTGTTATAGCCACATCTTTGGTCTCAGTGTCCCTGAGACTCAATTTTTCTGTATAGATTTGGGTTTTTTGGCAAAATACGCCTTAGAGAGAAAATGCCCAGTTGTCAGGACAGTACTATGAAGGAGTCTGATTCTGACAGAAATTACTTAGCTATCAGCTGAAACTGCCTAACAGGATAGGAGGGTGGGGGGGTTCTTTTGAGGTGATTGATATGTACAATTTTTTTCTCTGAGTTTTCAGCACAACTTCCTACATGCGGATACCCTACCTTCTGCTGGCTTTTCACGGCACAGGGTTTCTTCTCCAGAATAGCATGTGTATTGATAATTCATTTTTTTCCCCCATTGTTTTGCAATAGAGGCACATTTCAAGATACTCAGGTTTGTTTGGTTTTTTTTTCTTTTTCTGGAAACCCTTCCCTGATATATCTCTGCTTTTGTCTTTAATGCCCCAAAACTGAATGCCACCAACCAGTCTTGTCTAAACCAATCAGTCTTGTCTAAACCAATCAGTGCTGAGAGTATTTCAATAAGTACATTTTTAGATCTACTTACATGGACCAGACATCTACCTTTGGACCATATTTCTCATGAGCAAGGAGTTCTGGGGCAGCGTAAGCTGGGCTTCCACACTGGGTGTGTAACAGCTCCTGGGAGAGACCCTCGAACCTTGCAGTATTGCTCAGTCCAAAATCTGATGGTCACAAAGGCAAAGTTTTAGTCTCTTTTCAAATTAGTTTAACTTTACCAACTAGAAAGTAGAAGAAAGACAAAACCAGCAGCTAGTTGTAGCATCTATTGATGTCTCAGCTGTGGATGCCAATTTGGGTTTGAGTAAACATGAATTAGCAGGGGGTTTACAGTGAAGTTACCCAGCCATCGACCTGCTTGGTTGATTTTGGTTTAATTATTTTGGTTTGCCTCTGTTGACTGCAACAAGACAGCCACATTAGCATGGCTTAATGAGCTACAACATTGGGCTCAGCTCTGTGTGCTCTAGCCCACGGTAAATGTGGGGGAGAAAAGTGCTCACTTAAGCCTTTTTCTCTGTGTATGTGCATGTGTGCAAGGGGGAGGCAACAGAAAGGTGTTATTGTAAAGGTCTGGCTGGCTATAAAACAGGGGTGAAGAGTTGGTGCCTTTTTTTCTCAGAGGTGTTAAGCTTTTAAAAGTTTGAGAAACTCTGGGTTAAACATGTGGCTTCTCTAAGATTTAGCATCCCTTGTGGGGATTTTTCTGTGAGGTTTCCCTAGAATAAAATTAATGTTTCTCTGAGCTGTGTTAACTGCTTGATGCAAATTCTCTCATTTTTATAAATGTTTGCTTCACAGCCCTAGCAAGATTTTTGTTAGTGACCAAAACAGTCTCTCTCTCTCTTTTTTTTTTTAACACATACCAAATGATGAGGTCTTTAGCTGAAGTAATGACTCAACAGAAACTAATGTGTCCATACCTGTGTTTCACCCCAGAAGATTTAGTTCTTTGTCTACAAATAATCTCTGCTAGGAACAACTTTCTACGCATAAAAGCTATAATTGTTTCTTGGTACGCCAGCAATACACAAGGGTAAACAATAGGCAAAATTGTTTTCCTTTTCTCTTAAAACTATGTTTCAGTAAAAGTTTAAATAAACAAGCTGCTTAGTTATACTTCATAACTTGAATTTATTCTAAAAGCTCAAATATGTTTATTGAATAATTACAAGCTCACTCATCAAGCATGGTGTTTAAACAGTAGCTGAAGCTGCACACACACAAAACAAAAGCAGAAAACAAGCTCACAAATAGCAGTGCACCTACCAATGATTTTGATGTTGTTGTTCTCATCAAGAAGAAAATTTTCAATTTTTAGGTCCCTGAAATTAAGTCAGAAATTGAAATTATAACAATAGTTCTGCAAATCTCTGCCTACAATTGTAACAAGATCCTTATTCCTTCCTGATGTTTTCAGTCAGGAAAATGGAAACTATCTGTTCAGGAAATATTTCAGGGAATATTTTATGAAAATACATTTAAAATGAAGTATTAATTTTATGAATCATCTGTCCTACTGATTTTAGACTTTTTTAAAGTGAATTGCATTTATTTCTTCTTTTGAGTAAAAAAATTGCACATATTGGACCACTGTACTTTTGGCTTTTTGACGTACTGTTGAATATTTCTGATTTCTTTGCAAGTAAATTTTCCCTGGAAATGTGAAGGATGAGGGGTGAAGTGGAAAGCGAGATTTGCCTTGCTTGTAGAAGAGGGGAGATGTACTAAAGCTGTGTTGGAGACAGGTACCCTGAGAGTGGAGACATCTTCAGTGATGTTTGTGTAAACAGGATCAGCCAGTTATCAGCCGCTGCCTGCCAGGAGGATGTAGTTCAAGCTGCAAGAAAAATGCTGGCTCAGGTACTTTGTGAACCTTTACATATTTCCAAATTAAAAGCAAAAGCCAGAATAATGCCTCACTGTGGAGACTGCCTGAAGTGGCAACTGAAATATTTTTCATGATGGAGGAATCCTCAGCCAGCGTAATTTCAGAGCTGGGAGCCAGTCGAAAAGCCTGCAATGCTTTGCTAAGTCCTGGATTTCCCTCCCACCTGCTCTGAAGTTCTGAAGTGCTTTTGTCAGCTCTTGGAGATATCTTGTAGGGAAAACCAGGAGTGATGGGAACATGGAACAAGAGCTGGATAGACTGGTGCTGCATTGCTGCAGGGGATCAAGCCTGGAGGTGGTATGATGGGTGGGTTTATGGGAGCATCCTTTTAACTCTGTGGCTCTGCATTCAAAACCCTCTGCTGCCCCAGGCTGAGAATGGGAATTGGGATGGTTTTAATGATATATCTTTAACAAGTTTTAATTTGAATAGCATGTTTTTTGGAGTGGAAAAAATAGCCAGTGCCCAAAAGCTGGGAGGTAGATTTAAGGTAAGTTTGTTCATAGACTGCCTGTGTCATAACCCTATACACTGAAATGCTGCAGTTTAAAACTATTTGTGTTTCAGGCTACTGCAAATCTGACATTTCTATCAGGTTTTGCACCCCATAGTGCACTCTGATGACTTTTCCTCACTGCCAATAAATAATGTTATTTTGGATTGCTACAGCTGCTCTTCTATAGACCTTCTTGCCTGAAAAACCTGATTCACTATGAAAGTTTACATAATGTCAGAAGTTATCTTATATCAAAGGTATATCATGTTCTTTTTTTCCCCAAAGGAAACTTTCCAAGAAATGTCGTAAATTTAAGCAACACCATGATTTTTCTCCTCCTCATTCCCATGAGGACTTCAGAGAGAGAGAGCCTAGAGGGCAGCTTGTCATGTTTCTCCAGGACTCCGGTTCAGTAGGGATTCAAAGGGATATACAACATTTTTATATGAGGGAAGGGAAAACATCCTGGAAAAACAGCCACGAAAAATTAGGAACTGCTCAAACAAGTAAGTTACTGTCACCTCACAAGTGCCAGCTGTAGGGGTTGGTGGCTGACTGCACTGACTACCCCAATCCAGTTGCAAGGCAATGGGATTTAGCTTGCACGTCTCTATTTGAGGTTTCTAAGCTCAGATGCATTACCTCACCACTTGGCTGTGTCTGGAGAAGGCACAGGGATAGTAAGCAGAACTCAGTTGATGAGTGTTAGCTTGTGGAGCTGTTGAGCCAGATCTTGTGCCTGATCCTTCTTTTATCTGGCACAGTAAAATGCTGGGAGTCAATGCTCCGTCTTCTGGGTCGTTTTGGCAACTGTGACAAAAGATCAGCCATGATCTTGCACGGACAAGAAAGATTACTACCTTTACTCTGAAATGTGGACTCAATTTAACCTGTAAGGATTTGTTGCATCAGTGCTGATTTTAGTGATGAATTGGAGAAGTAAAGATTAAGAAACTGAATAGTGTTGAATTTCTCTTGAAATATATAAATTTAGACTAAAAACAACTACAAATTTGGCCAGTTTTTCATCAAGCATATTGTCAAGACAGTAGATAATATGGTTTCTCTGAGACACATGCAGGCTTAAAAATCAGGAAAGCCCATAAGACACTTTTGAGAAAAGTAAATTAAATGAGCACATTCCTAAGTGATGAACTTAGGGATGAGACACTGCAATCAGCATACACCTCAATTTTTGGCATAGACCCAGGCATTGGCACACAATTATCCATCTCATGAACTCATAACTGGTGTCATTCGACCAGGATCCTCCCCATGGATCAGCAGCTGTTCCCTATAGGTAGCTTGGGAACCCTTTTTTCCTTGTGTTAAAGCAATGCAAGGAGTTGGGCTTTGCTGAGTGTTTAGATGGGAAAACCAGATTGGATTTGTGGGGTAACTTTCCTACTTCTTCGCTCACCTTTCTGGAAACACTGATGCCTTCTTTTCAGAAGAGGATACATACACAATTATCCTTGTTGGTTTAACCTCTGCAGCGAGTTGCAATAAATCACTGCAGCTGGAGCTGAGCTGGGGATCCCTTCCAGATCCTTCCCAATCTGCCTCTGGTAAGAGCTCAAGGCCACAGCTCTGAATCTCAAAGCTAGCAGCAGGTCACGAGTTGAAGTACTGCTGACTGAACCTACACCTGTGACTGGGCTCCTGCCAGATCATGCAACTTCATAAACCCTATGACAAAGTGCTGGAGAGCCAGGAATGAATTTTCCTTTGGTAAGGGCAGTTTGATAGTAAATCAAGTCATCAGAGGAGCTCATGCCACTTTGTACCTGCCTACTCGCAGGGTGTGCAGCAAAATTCTTCTCTCTCAAAAAGCTTTTCCAGCAAAGCATGAACAACAGAAAAAGAAAGAAGTAGGGAAAGAAGTCAGGCTAGTCTCCAGCTCACTGTGAAGAATTATTCCAAACAAAAAGATGGGAACAGGACTTGAGAAAGTAATGGCGAATATTGTCATGGGAGGAACATAAATGTTATGATTGTGAGCATTGAAGAAACACTGTAAAATAGATTAGTTAGGGAACCAGCAAGGCAGGGATGTCAGCCTGGACTAAATGGGTGAAGCCCTTTGGGTTTGTTTTATGGTGGTTTTTTTTTGTTTTTGTTGTTCATTTAAATTCTTTAGGTCAGATACTATTTCTTTCTTGACCATTCCTTATTAATTGACAAATCCAATATAATGAAGTGTTGGATTGCAAGCATTTCAAGTCACAAAGCACTTGTAAATGCTGAGACATCTCATTTACAACGTATTTGTTTCATGGTTGCTGTAACGATGGAGTCAACTGGATTATTTTTTAGGTCTTACGGGCTTTCTTATTGAGTACATTTACCATTTAAAATTAGGAATCTGATTGACTGTGAATCATTAGGTAAAACAAAAATAAAAACAAAAATGGTGGGAAAATCTTGCCTATTCTTACAGCTAAAATGAAAGTCTTACTCTGCTGCTCTTGGCAGCAGATCCCTCATAGAGGGGAAGATCAGCTCTCCTTGCATGGGCTGCTGAGGTTTCTCTAGCAGCTGCTGAAGTCATGATCTGTCTTCCTAATGCAGAAGCCAACATGGAGAGTCATCAACCTGTGGCAGACCCAGATCTGCAGGACACGTTCCCTTGACAACCAGTGGGCTGTGATTCCTTGGATTTCTGTTCTGAGTGACATATGGTTATTTCAATATTTTGTGGCTAACCAAAGGACAATAATATTTATATGCATAGCCACACTGAAATATTTGAGTTAGATACATGTTTGTCATGAACTAATTCTGAGACAATTGTGGCAAAGTATTGGTTTGTTGCGTTCATCATCTCTTGTCCCTGGAATAAGTATCTTTTCTACTTATTGCCCAAGGAGTTCATAACTCTTAACAGTACTAACCACTTCTGAGAATAAAATGTTTTATTAATATGAGATGAGAGAACATAGTCTTCTTTGTAATCCCTGTTTTTATGATGGAAAAATAAAGAAATGCTCTTGGTTAAGAAGAGCACTCTATGTTCTTGCACTCTTCCTCTTCTTACTATTTGAAAGAGGAGAAACATCTTACCTGTGAACAATCCCCTGGCAATGCAAGTGCTCTACTGCAGACAGAATTTGCCTGGTGTATCTCCTTACTTCCTGTTCCATCAGCCTCTTTTTGACACAAATTCTGTCCAGGAGGTCCCCACCAAGGCACAGCTCCATCACCATGTAATAGGAGTTGTCAGTCTCCAAGGTCTCGTATAGCTGAACAACGTTGGGGTGCTTAATCATCTGGTGTATCCGTGGCTCACGCTTCATGTTTTTTAAAACATAGTAATCCTGCTTGGCCTTCCTCTTGTCAATGACTTTTATGGCTACCTAAATGGCAGGATATTTGCAAATTAGCAACAAGCTTTGCAACAAGGATTAGTTTTCAGGAGGATATGCAGTAAAATGACGTGGGGAAGAGGCTTTTTTTGACATGGTGTTGATAATCAGAATCACAGAGGGAGATGTTCCTGATGGAAGAATGTGCTTTTTATTTTTCTTGAAGGCCAAAACAAGAAGGCTGAAGTCCGTCATATCTGTCATTCTCATTGCATTAATCAAGATTCATATATAAAATATTCTGAAATGCAAAAATCCCTTCATGTTTGACTTGTAACTGTGGCTGAAATGTTCCACCTTTTTTTTCTAACATGCTCCCTTCTGACTTAGTCTAAAAACCATTCCAGATACTGGCTATTATGGGCTGGGATTGGACTATGCAGTTTGGGGAGCTAGACAGACAGTCTAGCTACTGAAGCCACAAGAAAACTAAAAGTCAAGAAGTCACTTGAGAGTAACCCGCTTTTCCACACCTGTGTCTAGTGGTGTGTTATTTTAGCCCAACTGAGCTGCAGATAACTGATACTATCTGTGTCCTTCCACATAAATATTTGTTGTTGGAATGATTGGCTTTTCACTCAGTGTTGTCCATAACTTTAAAGATCAGATGCATGGCATTAATTGCTCAATGAAGATTATTAGACAAGCAGATTGGAAATTGTCTTTATGACAGTATATTTTTCTCTTTCAGCAGGAGGATATCTTTGTTTTCTATATTTTATTATTGTGAAAATAGTTGCACTATGTATTCACACGTGATTGATTATACATAAGCAATAAATTGAATTTATGAGGATAAGGTTCAGAGGATAATTCACTGAGTAGATTATGGTTTTCAGATTTAAGAATCTGAAATTTTCTGCAGTAAATTAATGTGAGGTTATTTGCCATTTCTAGTGCATGTCACCCTCTTCTTATGAGCTTACCTTCTCCCCTGTGGGGATGTGCAGTCCCTCCATCACCTTGGCAAAGGAGCCCTTGTTGATCATTTTGCCTACTAGGTAATCCCCGACTTGTTTGGAGTGAGGGAAAGTCTTTCCAGTCTCTTGGGGCATCTTGTTAAGAAAAGCAGGTATTTTTACATCCTTTAAGTTTTTCTGCCATTCACTTAATAGCTCATCCAAGTTGCCAGTATCTGTCATTTTGTCATCCAAGCCTGTTTTCATTGCCATGGGCACCCCTGGAGAGTTGGACTTGTACCACTATTTTCCAGATGTACCTTCAGATTCATGGCAGACCCAGGCATTAGGCTTGAACATCTTCTGCAAGCGCCATCCTGTTGATCACAGAGCAACTCATCGTTTTCCTCTGAGACTCCAGGCTTGTCAAGTGATCCCGAGTTTGGGCACGCAGATCTGCTCAAGCAGAACCAAGCGGTGGATTGTTAACCTAACCTGATATGTGATGCCAGTTAATGCCCCAGAGCTGCCAAGTCAGATGACATATAATCCCAGTGTTAGCCTGGAATATAAGGCTCTCTTCCTTCTACTATTGTTCTCTAAACACATGTTCAGTGCCAGTTGCACCAAACTAAGCTGAGTCACAATTTTCCTGGCACACATATGGCTGGTGTGCAAGGACACAAGTTTACTGTAAAAACACTGTGGTAGCATGAATGCAAAGCTGAGTTATGTACCTGATGCTGTGCAAGAATTTATATATTTGCTGTGTAAAAGATATAACTTTTTATGTACTTGTAGCACATTTAAGTACAGGTCTGACTCCAGGCAGCACAGAGGTCTTTTGTATTTCATGGGATGCAATTCTTGTTCTCTTTCCAGTGGGGACTCTGTATCTGTGTGTATATGTGTGTGTAAGCTTTTTTTATGTACAAGAATGACTGATTTACACAAAAAAAAAAAAGAAAAAAAAAAGAAAAAAAAAAGAAAAAAAAAAAGTTTTTTTCTTTCCTACAGCTGCTGTCTATCTATATCTGTCTTTGTCACCTGGGTTCTTTCCAAAGTCATGGGGAGAGAAAAGAGCTTTTCCAAAGGGTGCTTTCACATACCTGCTATTTGAGATGGGAGTTGCCATGTCTCTCGACTGACTACAATGTTTTGGACCCAAAGCCCTTCCCAGAATTTAGTGCGATGACAAATCCTTTCTCCACCCTTCATCACTTGGAGTTGAAAAATAAGCAGTGTCTTGCTTGCCTGATTTGACTTGTGAAGCTCACTAAGGATAAAACTTTCCCAGGATGAGTGAAAATTGGAAGGAATTTAAAAAAAAAGTGTTTGTACTCCCAAATGGATTTACTGTTTGCTTTGCAGTTCAAACTCTCCTGAGTGAGTTCATGCATCGCCATCTGTATGCAGCTGCTAGCAGGCACAGGGCAAACACTTGTCTTTTAGTGTCTAACTAAAAGATAAAGCCCCATGAGTTTGAATGGGTTGTCACCCTGAGATATATCTGTTTACCCCCTGGAATGGGACTTAGGATGCTTTTAGCTATTTGCTACAGAAAGCCTGAAACAAATGAGACTTTTTTTAAAGTAAAAACCAAGGAAATTGTCCCTGATTTTTGATTTCTATTTGGTCTGTCTCTTTCCTGTCTTCCTAAATCACACCTCCTACTAAAAACAGGACAATAAAAGCGAGGGGAATCACTGTATAGAACAGAAACCCCATGTTAATGACACATTTCAGAAGAAAGGAGAAAACCTCATAAAAATATAACAAACATTTAAAACATGATAGCTAGCTAACTTAAGTATTGCGATTTTTGGGGAAAGGCCCAGCCTGACACCTTTAAAAATATTGAAATCAAAAATCTTCCAAATACCTTTCAAAGTCTTAGGGGATTTTTGGCATGGTGGAGGATTTTAAAAAAGGCGGGGGGGGGGGGGGGGGGGGGGTAGAGCAGAAGGAGCATAAGAAAGTCCCTCTCTCTGTTAGGGAGTCAATGGCTACTGATCACAAGCCAAATGAAGCTGAAATGCTGGATGAGAAGGGAGCCACCCTTCAGGGCTGGTTGTGTCTCTGCTCTGTGGTTCCGCTGTTATATGATGTGCTGCAATGCAACATGAAAAAAGTGTGAGGAGAGACCAAATAGAACACATCTCTGACAGAAGAAAGGTGCCAGTCAGGAATAATCTGCAGCAAGGAGGAGGAAAAAGGAAGGAATGACCTTCTGAAGGAATGACCATAGAAGGAATGGCAACCTTAGTGGCTTCAATAAACAAAGAGCCTTCCTCCCCAAACAAGCCCTGTGGAGTAACCACCTTGCATTCATTTGGGGGTGTGGTGAGAGGGGAAACAGCTCTGCTTCCTTGAGAAATAAAACAAACCAAAGCCACAAACCTGCAGATCTGAGTAAGGGCTACAGTTTTGCTATCAACAAATGAAAAAAAAAATATTTTCTATAAACTGGAGACTAGCTCCCTGCTTAAGAGGAAAACTTCTGTTTTTTATCACTCCGTATTCTTACTACCTTCTATGGGAACTGAAGAGTGTTTGTCATGGTACCTGTGCTACTGATTCAAAAAATTGAGGCCATCTGGCTGCAAGAGGCCACTTTATGTTAATTCCAGGCTTGTTAAATAGCCTTATTTGGTTCAGCAGAAATTAAACAACATAAGCAGGATTTTGTCACTTTGCAGCCACCACCTTAGATTTCCTCCTGTGAAGCAAAATCCTGCCTGCAAATCTTTCCAAATCTCTTCTTGTTTTACATCAGAGATGAGGAAAAGTTCTCCTTACTTCTGAATATTGCAAGATGGAGCCTTGGCTTGATGAAAGGCTGGGGTTTGTTTCTTGGAGGAATTCTTTTTGAAGTCCTAATTTATACTCTTGTGAATACTGCCAGTTTTGTGAGATTTAGTGTGAGATTTTTCAAAAGGGCCAAAGTCAGATGGATAGAGCTGTGAGGTCCCTCTGAATTGATTGAAGAGTTGCCCCAAACCCCAGGTTTTTGGATTGCAGACCATATGCCCTACCTAGAGATGTGCCACAGGTAAACTTGGTGGAGTCTGTATTGCTGCACAGGAGTGATGCTGCAATGGGTTGAGAAACAAGGTTCATTACTCAGGGGGAAGCATCCCAGTGGAAACAGGTCTGGTTAACTGGGAGGCAGCATCCTGCTCACAGGACAAAGTCAGCATCTCCTGGATCAACATTGTCATGGAGATGTACTGGCATGTGCAGAACTAATGTGAGCATCTCTTTTCCAAGATCAGTGTTTTAAAGCACACAAATTCTTTGGCAATGCTCTCCACTTCCTTGACTTCCTACTTCCCTGCTAACTGGTGCTGTCTGCTGCTTGAGGTATTAATGGTGCTGGCTTAGGTCCTGATCTTGGCCCACTGTGAAGGTCTTGAAGGTAGTGAACAGTTTGTATTTCCACGTGGTTTAGGTTACCTGGCTGTAGGATGTAGGCTCAGCTCCTTCTAAGACTGAAAGCTTGTCAGGTTTCATGCTGAGAAGTGGGGATTTCCTTTACTGAAAAGGAAATCCAAGATGGTGGCACCTAAATGTGGTGAATGGAGCAAATAAGAGGGAAAAATTGGTTGGAACACATGGTAGGAGGGATTAAACCTAAATAGCAATGGCACAGTCTGTATCATAATAACTCTTAGATCCTGGAACCACTTCAGTCTGTATTTTATAATGTACCAAAGATATGCCCTTATTGCACTGTAACACCTGCCATATTGTAAGTTATTTCTGACTTCTCATACACTTTTTGGCAGCCATGGGGTTTACTTTAGAAGTTACTACATGTGCAAGTTCAGCAGCTTTTCTGCAGGATTTACTTACTGCCATGTGTTAAGGAGTTAAGAAAGTATGCATTCAAGGGCAGGTCACACTCTCCTCCCAGAATGGAGTAAATCAGGGATTGCTCTCTTTGAGAGTCCTAGTACTTCCTTAGTCAAAGAAGTGTCTGTTCTTCACCACCAGAAGACCAGTGAAATCAGAAACATATGGTCTGTTATTTTCTCTGTATCAATCTGGTCCAGCATTCACGCAAGAGAATGGGAATATTTCTTTTGTCTTCAGGGCTTGGATCAGGGTCTTAAAGTGCAAAAGACTTTATTCTCCATAATATATTAAATTTTAGTTCATGTAAGAGTATTTCCAAGATGTCACTTGTGAACATATTTCACTCACACCATCCATACCACCACTAAATTTACATCTGATTCTGCATGGATTCCTTAGGCCAGTGCTTAAATTTAAAGATGAATAGGTTTACTTTGCAAATAGTCTTTGCCTTCTGCAATGCAATGTATGCTTAGCAGATCTACAATAATTTTGTTTCCTGAATGTTGATATTTCTTTTAAGATCATTTTCCATTTCTAGGAAAGAAATCTTGCATGTTTCATTAATTGTCCTTGACTACTGGCCCATGGTATATTTTAGATGAACTGTTTATGTCAGACCTATTTTTTCCAAGTGTGGGTGTCTGTTTTTCAAACAAGCTGACAACTTTGGTCTAGGAATCCTCTCTTTATTCTTTTTTTTACTCGTTTACCTATAGCTTGATGAAGGGAAGGACCAATTATCATGCATTCAGAAACAGAGTATTGCTACAGTTATTTACTTTTTGAGCTGTGGTGTTTCCATCTGACTTTGGTGGCATAAAGTTCAAGAATAAGACACCTGAACTTGATGGTTTACAGTTATGTATCCTCATGAGGGCCAGTAAAGGGGGTCTGTTAGTTAAGTTTAGGTACTTGGTGGTGTTTGAATTGCCCACAGATACCCTGTCAGCTTTCAGATTCTGCTTTAGACAGACATGGTTATCCCCAGGGTCCCGTGTCACATCTGCCAGCCCCAGGGGGTGTCTTAGATACCGTGCAGTGTTTCAAGTGATGCCAGACAGCTATTTTAGACAATGGGAGTGATCTTTCAGTGCCAAGATAAGGATGACATTAATCACTGCTGAGGCTTCTCCAACTGTACTAGGATCTCCAAGGAGTACAGCAGGAACTCTGAGCCTCTTCTTGCATGTAGGAATTTCCATGTAGGAAATTTGATCTCAGACAGTAACCACTCCTCAGTGTGCTAAGTGTATGTGTGTGAAGATAATCCCTTGTCCTTGATAACCTGCTAATTTAAGGGTGGTTTTTATCACTGTAGCATTGTGAAGTTTTACATGTAACATTTTGATTGTCAGCAGCTTGATGACTTCAGGAGATGAAGTTGTATTGCTGGGGCTATTCACTGATTAGATAAAGTCAGATCTCATTACTACCTTTCTCCATTAATGTCTTTTGGAAAGGGATAGCTATGTTCCTTTATTTTTGTGAGTTTGTCTTAATTGAACTCAGGGGAAATCAACAGTATCAAGCTGTAAGTCTTAATGAACTGAACTTAGAATGAACTCCCTTTTTTGTGTCAGGTTTTTGTTGCTTTTTTTATATTTGCTTTACTGCTCTGAATATAAGAAAATGATACTATTATTGTCTGGAGCCTGTTGTAATCAGCTTTTTTGTCTCCCTTAAAGCTCTCAGTACAGACCTAATTTTGCCCTTGCTCAAGTAAATGAAAAACTACCTCTCACTGAAATGGGGGCAGAATCATGGTGATAAAAAGTCATGAAATCCCACTGAAGATGGGTGGAGATCATAGCATTTCCTGATAGACTTTAATGCAAACATATGTTGGACTTTCAATTAATAATGATCATTGCAGACCAAGAGGAGAGTGGACAATAAAAAAATTAAAAATTTCTTAGACATTTTGTTTGTGTTCAGAGGTTTAATATACTCCTGGCAGAAAAGAGGCAAATGGGAGCCATTAGTTCATATGATGGTGAGATTTCCCCTTGATTTCTTGTTCTCTTAATCTTCACCATCCAGAGATTTCAGGCATGCAGGAGTAGGGGTGATGCCCTCTGCCCAGCACCCAAGATTACTGACATCCTGAACATGTAAAGGTACCAAATTGTACAAGATCAATGCATGTTTTTGTGATGTCAACAATACAAAGAATTATATTACAGTATCCATGTTCTTGGCTGTCCATCTGCTGCTGAGCTCTGTATTGGATTGCATCTTCTGTTTGTTGAATTGTAGTTTGCAAGAAACATAATATGCTGTTTACAGGTTGCTTTTCTACTGCAGAATTGTTTTGAGGCCAGATGGCCACCACTTGCATGGTCACTGAGCACAGGGAAAAATGAAAGCTGCAGAGATCTTTGTCTTTGCAAGCTCCATAACTTCTGTGAGGGTGTGTTCCCTGCTGGGATCCTGCAAATTAAGAGATCATGCTCAGGTGATAGCCAGGCTCCTGCAGTGGTATGATTTTTCAAACAAGCTGGAGTCTAGTCCCTTTTACCTGGCTGAAGGGTAAGAAGATAGGAGAAAGGATGTATCTCTTTATCTTACTTACGTATCCCTTGATCTTAAGAACATCTGGTTCCTGCAATGGGAAAAGAGTGTGCATCTTTCGTGTTTTCTTCTTACCAAGGGATTAATCAGTCCTGAGGGAGACAACTCTTATTGCTACACCTGCCCTTGCTCCCAGATGAGAAAAGGAGAGATGTCAATACTGTCTGGATGTTCAGGGGAAAACATAATACCCTAAATAACATAATGAGACTAAACTCTCTATGAATGTTGTGGAGGACACAGCCTTAGTAGAAACCTCCATCCTCTATCCTCACATGTCTTTAAAACTGTTTTACACAATCATTTTCCTCATTTTACAGGATCCTTTGTACTGTAAGCTTCACATGAATGGATTTGTAATCTCTGAACAACACTAAAGTGGCAAAAAAAGGGGAAAATATTAACCCATTCTCTATGTGTCTTATGTGGGTTGTCCCGTAACACCTTTCCATTAAATTGATTGGGTTTTTGATTTTAAAAGTAAGAATAAGGCCTACAGACCACATTTACAAGCAAGATATTAGTTTCTTTAAATGAACATCTGCAGATTTTGTACTAAGAAAATGAACAAGAGGAGTGGGCTGGAGAGTAAGTCCTATTGTACAAACTTATTGACAAGCTGTCAGGTTTAAACTGACCTGGAATTTTTTATACCATGACAAGATAGTGAGAACATGACAGGGATGCCCATTTCCAGAAACAGTTATAAGAAAGAAGAGGAGCTAAAACCCGTTTCTTCAAAAGAATCTGTGCAAAATGAAGTTTGTTCTGCCTTCAGACTCTCATTCCTCTGGATCAATAAATTAAGTAGCACATCAATACCAGATAGTAAATGAATCTCTGCAAAGGAGAGCTTCCTGCTGTGAGTTTCTGTCTTGCCATGAGAAGTGTTTGATCTGGGTGTGCTGTCAGAAAAAAAAAGAGCTATTTCATCATCTTTGGGGATTTTTGATTTACTAGGAATGGAATACTGATGGAATAGCTGTTTCTCAGCCTTAATCTGAGATGGTATGTTTTTATTAATTTATTCTTTTGTTAGAGGGTTTGCTTTTTGGTGCAGAATAAATAACACACTAAATAGTTGGAGTACTTGACTCTTTGAACAGGCAGTGCTAAGATGGCAGGCAAAAGGCAGATGAGGGTAGAGCAATAACTCCTGTAAGTTTTCCTTATGCTAGCTGTGTTTATCTGGGCCAGACTGCTAAATCAATACTGATGTGGGATTTTGGAAATGGTTAATGCCCCTCATGCCTCATTGGGTGGATCCCTCTGCATGGAGAGCCAGGGAGCTCTGCTGGGTGTGCAGGGGGCCTCCCTGCCATGGGCAGCAGCGTCTCCTCCATTAAACCACAGCTCAAGATTTTACACACAGCGAGGTAATTCCCCACTGATTTATATCAGGGATACAGTCTTGGAAATGTCTGGTGCAGGGTGGGGGTGCCTGTGCTTTCATGCACATGCACATCCTGGAACACCTTTCCTCCGTGTATCTGGAGCTGTGTTGTATTCCCAGCTGCTCTCTGGGAGTAAATCCTGTCTGCTGTGGGATTTCCTTGTGGTCTGTGCTGCCACAGGAGAGAGTGCAGTGGCTGGGGAGGGCATGGGGACACAGCACAGCCCCACAGCCAAGGGCATCCCTTTTCCAGGACAGTGAGGCAGAGGCCTGTTGAGCCCACAGCCTCTTCTAGAAGGATAATTTTGCATGCTACATCTGTCAGACAAATAACATGTGCCCATAACACAGGCAACAAGGTTGCTTATAAATCAGATAATTAAAGATGTAGCTGACTATAATGTCTTGAAGGAAGCTTAGTATTAGGCAGTGACTTTTATTTACAATTTAACAGTTAAATGTATTATACCACATAAACCTTGAAATGGTTTGATTATAAAATGTGTTTTGGAAAGTCCATGTGCCTTCCCCACAGAGTGCTAAATCTGGTGAAAAATGGGTAGCATCAATAAACACCAAACCTTGTACCAATAAATGTGTTCCCTTCATTACCCTAAGAGCCCAGAGCTATGGAGGTATAAAGGGCCCCATTCTCCCCTACAGGGGAATAACACATGCAGAGTAGAGGAAACTCAATGAATTTCAGCATGCAGCTTCCTGCTCATTTCTCCACAGAAGGGGGATGGGTAAGGACTTAGTGCATGCATTCTCCATGGAACAAAATAAATATCTGCCTCCCTAACTTACAGATGGAACATATTTTCTAGTTAGTTGTCCTACAGACTGCTTCTGCAGTCATCATTAGGTGGCCCTTAGAAAACATGAGGCAAATAAGCTGAGTGTTCTAGTCTTGCCATTAGCACTAGAGGGGTGGCAGCTCTGTGTCCATGCAGCACTCCAGGCACCCTGGCAGACCTTCACACCAGCACAGTGTTTGGTTGTAAATTGCAACCTTTGAATTCTTGCAATCCCTAACAGGCAGTGTGAGGTCTGCTGCGTTTTTGAATAAAATAAAATTGCATTGTTACCATAAAGTTATGCTGGACGGGTTTAATGCTCCTGATATTATGTATGCTTTATGCCTATATAGAGAAAATATACAAAGACATAAATTGTCTCAAGTATCTAAAGAAACCCATTCATCTGGTGGAGGTATAGTGGCATTTTTTGATCCATATCACTACAGCAGCATATACCTCTTTCAGCCCGCGAACTGAGCTTGGGGACTGCCCCAGACCCACCCCTGCACACATGAAGGTGTCTGTTGGAAGGCAGATGATGGCTCTGTGGGGGGAAAAGGAGAAGACTGACAATTCCATGTCAGTGTCCATGATTTTCTCTCTGGTTTGAGGTGTATGTGTGTGAGGGGCATGTTAGCCTTTTCCATCCTCTTCTCCTTCCTCTTGCACTCTGCAAAGATGGATTCTTGAAAGACCAGGATAAAATTGTGCTACACTACAGTGACTGACTTCCCAAATGACATTTTTTTTGCAGCAAAATTTCTTCCTTCGCTTGGCCCATATCTCAGTTTGAGCCTAAGAGACATCTTATCCCAGACTTTGAATCAGATCCAGAGATATACATTTTCTGTATATACGTTTTCTGTGTAAGTCTGTTAAATGCTTTAAAGTATCTGCAAAGTTATGAAAACCTTATTCTTTTTAGATTATTCCCTTTAGGTTTGTTTTTTTACCTGATGTGTATATTGAATAAGGGTTCTCCCATGCAGCTTTAGCCTTGGTCTGGAAGAAAATATTGAATTTGCTTCAGGTTTTGTTTGTTTGTTTGTTTGTTTTGTTTAATAAGCTTTCTTTTTTTGCACCTGGCTTTCTCAAACATAAATCCCAAACCAAGCATGAAGGCAGAAGTGAAGTGCTCCCCTTCATGCCTCTGTGCGATCTCTATAAAAAGGCAAAGTGGAAGCCTCCCCAGACATGACAGTTGTTGCAGATGCATTGCCCCTGTGTGGCAGATGAGAGAATAATCAACATGCAGGAGCAGCAAAACGCTGCTCCAACACCGTAGCAATGAACACGTTGGTGATGAGAGCCCCTGTAAGACAAAATAGAGTTTTTGCCCTAATCTCTTTTCAAGTGCCGTAAAATTGCATTTATTTCAGGCACATTTCCTTAACTCTTTCTTTCATTATGTTGTTCTCAAAGAATTAAGCCACTGTATCCGAGCACAGACTCCATGCAGTTCCTTGGATCAGAAAGATGCTTATCCTGAAAATTCAGTTGAGCTGTTGAATTTCACGAGCTGGCTTTTCCTTTTCCATACCATTGGTTGCTTTCCCTGTAGCATGGTGGAAGCTGGCAGCTCCTAGCCATAGCTCATGATTGTTCCCAAAATACACCAGGAGACTCTCTGCAGTCCACCATGCTGCCTGTGTCCTGAGCCCAGCACCCATGCCAGGAGGCTGCTCAATCCAGAGCACACTGTAGTGGCTGTTTCATCCAGGCAGGACAGACTTTCTCCTGTAAGCACTTCAACAGAAGCGTGTTACCTCCTGGAAAGGTGCTTTTGTTGCAAAATATCTGATGAAGATCACAGAACATATAATTTTGGACTCTGAGCCTACTTTGTTTGTGAAAGCACAAGTTGTTATTTTCCCTTGCTGTAGACAGCTGTAAGAGTTATAACAACTTTGTTCTTCTGTTTTCCCCACTTGGAGAAATCCTCATTACTTAAACCTCACCTCTGACCTTCTTTTATACCTTCTGCATGCGTTTTATTAACTCATTTTTCACATGGGGTGTGGGGTGTCTGCCACTTGGTACAAAGAAGACAAAGTTTGCACTCAAGATGTGGAGAGGGACAGTGAGAAAGCTGGATCCTTCCCAACTGTTCATACAAAAAAAACCCCCCAAAATTTGTGGGGATGGTTGAATTCAATCTCTGCATATGTAGTCAGATTTTTTTTTGGCCTTCCTGCTGGAACAAACCTGTTGCACTTAATGGGATTCAGCTAGGGAGAGTGGAGTGCATCCTTATCCCACCTTCTGCATGCACTTTGTGCAGTGATGATAAATTTCAATCAGTTGCCTGAGGAATTTATTTTCACAGCACCTCTTTACTTCCCAGGCTAAGAAACAAGGCATCCAGCCCTTTTCTGCCAGTAACACTGGAGGTTTTGCTTTTATTATACATTTGGTGAAACAGTATGCGACAGTGAAAATTTACTAGATGTTGCAGAAAGAAGCAAGGGAAAGTAAAAGCACAGCCTAGAAATAAAAATGAGTACTGTTCGCATGTACTTTTATTGATTTCTGACAGCCATGCTATTTTCAGGGACAACAGAAGGGAAAAGAATTTCAGTCTTTGAATGGATGAGTGATATACTACCCTCTCCTTTTTAACTAGTCTTATATATTTATTTTTTTGTGCTAGTGTGTGCATGTGCAGAGGAGTGTCTACCTAATTGGCCTCAAGAGGGGATTAAACTAAATAAAATCACAGCCCACAGGGGGCCTCTAAATATGGAATTTTAATTTGAAAATTTTTGTGGGTTCCAGTGTAATTCAAGCTTTTCAAGCTTTATTAGTGCACAGTCGTTTGTGCAGCTTGCAAAGCTCCCATCTCGGCGAGTTTGATACGCCCGCCCCTGCTGGAGCAGAAGACGGAGCCGGGAAACGCTCTCAGTGACACAAGAAAAGCCCTGCTGTAAATAAAGCACCCGCTCACAGCCGTGACAGGCGGCGGCTGAAAACGGCGAGGCGCACCCGGGCAGCGATGCCACTTGAAAGAGAGACTAAAGAGAGACAATGACACTCAGCAAACATCTCTGCTCTGCCTGCCTCGGAGGCCCTGGGAGCAGATAGGAGTCAATACCAGCGATTTTACATGTTCGCTTGTAGTAAAAGTCAAAATATGCAGCTTGGTGTCACTAATTGCTGTGGAAGGAGAACGAACCAATAGTGCTCGTTGCTGTGAAACTGTTAATGGAGAACTTATGGAGAGAAAGTCCAAGTTCTCTCGTCCAAATTGGAATGTGAAAGAAATCTGTTGGAAGGTGATGACAGAAATGAAGTAAAACAGTTGTTTCCTGATCCATGTGCCAGATGTGTCACATACTGTGATAAATAAGATCTGCATCTTGCACTCCAGAAATTGGGGAATATTACAAGCGTTTATTATAGTGAGGTACAAAAAAATGTACTTGAAATGCTTTGTTTCTTCTGGCACCAAGCAGTGAGAAGTTATTGCACAATGCCTGGAGCTGCTAATTCTTTTGTTTAGGTTCAATCCAACACAGCCTATTAAAAGCTTAAATTCAATTTTATTGTTAAGGTATTTATTAACTGATTATGAAAAGACATTAAAGGGCTCATAATTAAACTATTAAATTGCTCCTTACCTTGACGAATCCTCAGTTTTCCAAAACTGACTTCCATAGTATAAAATATCAGGGTTTTAATTTGGAGAAGAATGCCTCTCACAGGAACACCCCTGCTTTTACTTCAGCTCTTGAGTTGATCCCAGGCTGCCTTGCTGCTGTTCATAAGCCCAGAATATCGTGGCAGATGGCCTAATGCATTGGTGGCATTTCTTGGGAAGACTGCTCTGTAGGTTTGTGGCATGTTGTCACACATTTGCAGAAATAGCTGTATGTTGATATTGGATAACACAGTCTTATTACTCAGGAAAAAAGTCTCATTGACTTTTGGCCCATATGCTTTTGAAATTGTGTGCTGTGAACAGCTTGCTAGCCCTACTGGGACTGAGGGAGCATGCTTCCAGGCAAAGCAGATTCCCAGAAAAAGATGCAGGTTCCCCCAAATTCAGAGCCCGGGAAGACAGTGGAAGCTGAGTGACTGGATCTCCCACAGCAGCTCTCAGCATAGGACCTCAAAAAATCTGCAGACACTCCAAGTCAATGATTTTACATAGGCAACTGCATTATGGCTTCATCCAGAAGACTGATGTTTGGGTGGGGTGAGATGGATGCATCAGGAAGATAAGGGAGTTGAGTCTCTTTGTGGTTTCCCTTTGGAAATTGCTCTATTCTTTAGGAAGACCATATGTCCAACACCTGCAACAGGGATTAAAGAGTGACTGGGTTGTGCTCCCAGAACTATTAGAGCTCTCAGCTCTCTCTGGCTGCCTGTGTCATTGAACAGCTTACCAGCAGACCTGAAATACTCCTTTCATACAGATTCCACCAGGAGGCTTTTGCTATGAGAACAGACAGAAAATACATGTCTGATTATCACAAATGGAGATGAAAGCTTGAAACCCCTCACAAGTGTGATTTGGGTGAACCTCTGCAGTCCCAGGAACATGATGATGAACAGTGATTCCGAGAACATGTGAGCTGTCTTTAAAAGGGGAAACCAGTAAGTTAGTCTGTCCCACCTTGATGTGACATCACCTATGACCTTTACTCACATTTCAAAGAAGACCTCTGCATCTGTTTTATAATTCCTTCTTGGAAACAAATTTGTTCTTAGGTTATGGCTTTGCTGCTGGATGAGTGCTTGCTTCCCCAGTGGTAAAACACCAATTCTAAGCAGCACAGGTAGCTTTTACTTTGAGATAGGTTTTTTACTCCTCCTGGGATTTGCCTTCATTAGTCATATGCTCTTTTACCCTCCTTTCCATTGAAATTTCCCAGTGAGATGCTGAATTTAGCAACCCCATTGGAAAAACCACCCTTTATTTTTGGCAGAGAAGCTGCAGCTGTAAGTGTTTATGGGAAATAAAGATATCTGATTAGGGTTTTTTTTTTTACACACTAAGCTGCATACCCTCTAGTAACCTTATTATTTGTTATACTGTTGGAGGCTGTGGAAGAATGGAAAGACTGTAGTCTCTCAGCGGCACAGCAAGAGCTGGCTCACCTTTGAAAATACAGAGGTGCTGTTGCTTTTCAAAGATACTTTACTGAAGAAACTGATACTGTTTTTGACAAAACCAAGCACAGCCTTACAGAAAGGGCTAGCTGGAGCCTCAGCAAAATGTTATTTTCATCTGGAGTCATATTCACCCTTGGGGGACACATTAGAAAAGACAATGGACAGTGAGCCACACTGACAGCTTATGGGAGGAAATAAATAAAAGAAATAAAGCTTCCCATGTTTTTGTGAAGCTGGCACAAAGAGAGCCGACAAAGGTCGGTACTTTATGACTTTGCAAACAGCAAAACTATAGATTGTCCTGACTTGTCATGTAAAGTGAAAACACCTATTGTGCATGCTGAGTATATGAAGAAAGAGATGATACTGCAGTGAATAGTCGGTGATGAATGTGGTGAATAACACGTGATGCACATTGCTGAAGCCAGTGAGCAGATCCCCTTGAGGAAAGGAATATTTTTGTGTTGCTTCTTTATACAGTGTGTGATTCATTTCTCGTAAACGGAGAACCTAAGACCTACAAGAGTTTAGTGCAGCCACTTTTCCAGCTTCACAGAAAGCTAAACTCCCCCCTAAGGGTGAAGGATCCTGGAGAAATGAATGTTAGTGGCCAGAAATACCAATTCTGGGAAGGGGATCTGCTCATCTGCCCCCATACACCATCCCAGAAGTCTGTTGTGATCCAGAGGTAATTGGAGAAGAGCCTCAGCTCCACTTGGGGTCTTGGTGGAGTCCAAGCATGGAGATGCAAAGGGGATGAGGGGAGCTCCACCTGCTGCCTGAAACGGGACGAAACCTGAAACTAGAACACACTCAAGCCAGAATCCAAAGGACTGGATGCACTGGATTCCTTCCAGTGTTACCAGTGATACTATGATTCCAGTCAGGTTCACTGGAATCTGTGCCACAGGGTTCACAGGTAACAACTGGGATTATTCACATTTTCAAAGTTTACATGGTGGATTTCTTGGTCTAGCACAGATAGTCCAACATTGTGAAATAAAGTACATTCCTAGCTCCAGCTAGATAATCCAACTTTGCTCTTTCAATCTAAATTCACTGGGAAAACAACATGACTTGGGTTTTAGGCAATACCTGTGTTTTAACACCAGCTTTATAGAAGACACTGGAGCAGCTTGCTCAGGTTGTACTGGCTTTGGGGCTCTTTTCACCTAAGTCAGGTAAAATGGAGCAGAAAGCTTTTAGGGTCCAGGAAACTTGTAAGATCTCTTTAGAATTTTGTCCTTTACTGAGTTGTAGGTTCAGTGGCCATACAGTCAAGGCAGTGCCTGCGGCTGCAAGAGATGCCCAGTGTGACACAGGGATGGATGTGGGACCCTATCCAGCCCGGAGAGTGCCTGTGGTAGCTTTCCTTCTGAACACATGCCATGGTTTATCCATTCATATTTGACAGTTTGTACTGCTCTTTGCACTTAGAAAATGAAAGCCAGTCCTGTCTTTGCAAATAGAGCACTGAATATGGTTCAAGTGACCCCTCAGTGAGAGAAGAGCAGTGTGGGATGCATGAAAAGTGCAGTGTCTCTTGTGCAAGCCTGGGCCTGCCATCAGCCTGGCTGAAGAAATGTGTGCTGGCAGTTCTTGTCCATACGTGTTGCTGACTGACAGATAGTGATGGAGGCAGGAAAATGTCAAAGTGTTAGAAAAGTCAATATTATTAAGACCTTGCTCCCCTTGCTTCCCTGTTCTGAGTAGTTTCTTGAGTATGACCAATTACATTCTTTTTTATGACCAGTCAGAAAAGCAGTTTTTATTAGCTAGTTTGCTCAATGATTCAAATGTATAGACTTTATTTCAGTCTCGTTTGAGCTGGAGGAAAGCATACAAAGATTTTTGCTGGCTTAAATTAGTGGAACTGCCCCTTTGGCTGAATGACAGGGCCCTCGCCTTGCAGAGCACAGCTCCAGCCCCGTCTCTGACTTTTGCCTGTAAATTAGTTTGTGAAGTGGTGTTTATTGCTACATTGGGAGGTTAAGACAGCCTAATTGTATGTTTGTACAGGAGAAAACATCACGCCAGAGCCTTAAGCAATTATTCTTTCCATGTCCTTTCACTGTTTAATCTTGACACTGTTCAGAGGGGAAAGGAGACAATTTGTCTTCACCCTACAGCCAATTAGCAGTAAAAGCACTGAATGGCTAATGCAATATCTATCCACTGAAGTGCCATCATCCATT
This sequence comes from Cettia cetti, assembly GCA_013401135.1. Taxonomy (NCBI): domain Eukaryota; kingdom Metazoa; phylum Chordata; class Aves; order Passeriformes; family Sylviidae; genus Cettia; species Cettia cetti. The sequence continues at coordinate 77,043 of VZUI01047458.1, forward strand.
CATCAAGATAAGATCCTGAAATATCATGCATCTAGAACCCCTTGCTGGGAATTGTTCTGAGTCCAAGACTCATCACAGCCAAGGATATCTCTGTGATTTATAACCAGCGTGTGGTTTCAACAGCTGACAATGCTCAGCACCTCTCCTACTTTCCCTCTCCAGAGGCCACCTTCTCTTTATGGAAAAGCTATTCTCCAGAGGATAAGCCTTTTTAACAGGCCATTGCTCACTGAAATGTTTTGTCTTTTTGAAGCACCTATGGTGTGTCACAGGGAATTACCTTTCTTTTGCAAGGAGGACATGCCATATAAATAAACCAGACATGTAGTGTCTTACCCTGAGTTGACTGAAAAGCACGACACAGCAAAAGTAGTCCTTTGATATGAAAGCCACTCTGTTAGAAAGAAGAAATCTCTCTTATGGACTATATCATTTACAGAAGTGGCAAATCTCTTAAAACCACCCAGGCCTTGAGCCCCACACTTACACGCAAGGATCTTACAGAGACACAGACCCAAGGTAAAATGACGGGCACCAGTGGAGTCCTGGTCATGTACACATGATCTGTATTTGGTTCTGAATGTCCAGGATTCAGTTTCCTTGAGAGGGTCTGCAGGCAAGTTTTCTAGTTTTTGGTTTGTGGTGGTTTTTTTTTTTTTTTTTTTTTTTTTTTTTTTTTTTTTTTTTTTTTGTTGGTGTTCACAAAATACTTCCCTTAAAAGTTTAAAAAAACCCACCAGGTCTGTCTTCCTCAGGGCCAGCTCAAGAGGGCCCCAAAATTTTTTCACTGGATGCTTAGGTATATGCAGTAAGAACAAGATCATGCTCCAATTTTGCTTTCAGTTGGCAGGGCAGAAATTTTCTGGGCTCTTGCCCAAGAGTGATCTAGTCCTATATGCTTTAAGAGGTTGAATTCAGCCCTTGACTGTTGGTGCAGGTAATTGCATTGCATCAAGAATGAGCACAACCCCTAATTTCACTGTTCACTCAGTCCTTAGTGTGCCTCATTATCCTGACCTATTTTGCTGGAGCAAACAAAGTTTTCTCTAAAAGATGCTGAGTTTTGATACAGAAAAACTACACTTTTTCAAAGAGACTTTATTTGCTGGATGGAATAAAAGGGAGGTGCCAAGAACATTTTAATCAAATGCTCATTATGGAGAGGATCCAAGAAAAAAAGCACTGCCTGCCCTTTCCTTTCCAAGTCAACAGACTATTTTGAAGGCTTCAGCATCTTTCTAGCTGTGTATACATACACAAGATGTTCTTAAACTTCCAACAAAGGATGAGGTGGAGGAAGACTAGTGGTTAGCAGGATGGGAACAGGACTGCATGTCAGAGAGATCTGGGAAACATGTTAGACTGTTCCAAAAGTTTCAGTTCTGACCTTTCTTCAAGGGGAGAAAAAAGTGCTCTCTGTAAAAACCCTCAGATCTTTAACTTCTCAGAGAAATTTTCTTTTGCCAAGTAACACAGTCACTTACATTCCATACATCTCTGCCAGAGGGTATGTCCCAGCCCAATGTGCTAATAAAGTGAGGAGTGTAAATCTGGCTAGGATGCTCACGCCAACCTTGCGGATGTGAGAGGACGAGAGACAGGCTTTAAAACCGTCACTGCCTTAGGATGTGCCTAGGAAGGTGCTCGTGGGTGCTGCAGTGCGTGTGGAAATTCTGCTTCCCAGGTGCCCCAGGGACAGGAGAAATGACATCACAATGATGTCATGCTCATCCTGAGCTTCCCTAATGTTAATCACAGCAGCGTCTGCCTCAGGGGAGCATTTCCGAGAGAAAGGTGTAAAAAACATGACACTTTCCAACTCTAGCCAGAGTGGGGAATTTCAAGCAGTGGAGCACTGATGCTGTGTCCCCTGGGGCCTGAACCAACCTCTCTTCTAGGTGTCTGACTGTCAAATGTGCCGTGGCGTGTGTTTTTCCTCTTCTTCATTTACTTTATTGAGGACAGCATCGGTTACAGCTGTTTAAAAAATATCTGAGCAGATTATTATGGGAAAGGACAGAAGAAGTTCTTGCTGCCCAAATGTGAAACTCAGATGGTTTTCTTTGCAAGGGTGAAGATCATTAGTGGTTTTTCTTCCTGGGCTGTTTCTGGGGAGGGGAGGCATCTTTGCTGTGAGAGAGCTAGCAGAATGGGGAGTTGGGGATTTGAAGAGCTGACTGCAGCTCTGGCACTGATTCCCTCTGAAACTTAGCTAAAAATTTCAAACTGGAGTCTCTGAAAGGTCAATAATAATAAGTAATAGGGCTGGCCAGAAAACAAGAATTCTGTTTTGTGAAAAATGTTGTGGTTTCAAAATTTGTTTTCATTCCAGTGCAGAAAGAATATGAGATCTTTTTTCCTTTTTTTTTTTTTTTCTTTTTCAAGGGAGAGAGGAGAAAATAAAACAATAGGCATATTAAAAAGAAGCTTAGTAGTCTAGTAGGATAGTGCAATGGTTCAGATGAGGAACTTGACTTGACATCTCCCCATCCCAGGTGAGATGGGGGATTTTGGCTTTACAAAGGTGGTTTTCCTACAGAGTAATTCTATCCCAGAGAATAAAAATTTTCTTGAAAACTTTTTCATTGAAACATTTGTGTTTCTTTAAAAAATTTTAATACTATGACTCTATTTTTCTTATTTAGAAAGAGATTTGGGACATTTTTTAAGCACTTCTAATTGCCTCTTGCAAATGCATTTTTATTACTTATAACAAAGGCCAGATACAGAGACAGTCCTTCATCTCTCAGATGCTATCCAAATTCTTGTTGAAATTAGGGGAGATACAGAATGGCAACACCGAGTATTTTGCCATTTACATATAAGGTTGTTAAAAATTCTGGTTGTTCTGCAACTTCAGACAGGTGTGTTAGAAACAAAGGATTAGGATCTCTGACTTCACCTCTGTCACCTCTGAAATGCTGATGGTAATACAAGGATCTTTTCCCAGCTGACATAGATGTTGATAAGTTATTTTAAATCTGTGCAACCCTATGAATATGAATGTGAATGTGAATATGCAGTCTTAACAGCAGTTTTGAATACCTCTCCTCAGATAACTTCTGTGGACAAGACAGAGGTCAAATCAAAGATATTGACATGCCAAAATATCAGAGGAACACTCTAGACTGTCCAGAACAACCCAGCCCAAACCAAGGTCTGGTTGACAGGCCAGCTAATGGCTGTTCTCAGTTTTGGACATGGTACAACAACCAACAACACAAGGTTAGTTTTAAATAGTTTGGGTTTTTTTAAATTTTACCCAATTTTTTTCATGTGAAAGTTTTGGAGGGTTCTTCTAGGTAAAGTGAGCCATTATGAAATACAATGGGGATGAGGTGCAGCTGCAACTACTACTTTACTTTTTATACCTAATATCAAGTGCTTAAGTGGTGCTACAGGAGACAAGATTGCAATTGCAGGAAACTGACACAAGAAACAGACTTCTCTGCAAAGCACTGCAGACATTAGACTGAAAAATGCAGCCTGTGAACTTGTAATTTCAAAATTCAACTGGGGTTTTCCACAGCAAAATAAATTTTCTGTAAGCAAAGCAGTCTTAGCACCTATTCTTGCATACCTTAACTACCGCTGAAACCAAATCAACTTCAAAATCAAAATCAGGCTCTTGGTATATAATAGTTCTGGGATGACTAATTCTCAGATCACAATATTTTTAGCCCAACAGAAAAAAAGTCATTGACAAGCCTGTCAATTCCCTTTGTAGGGAGTGTGAGATGCCATCTTGTATTTTTGTAATGTAGCAGAGACTCTAGGGAGTTAATCCTTAAAAATCAACCTCCAAAGTAGCTTAAATGGGTTGAAGTGGGAAGATGGGGTTAAACCAGTCAAATTTGGGGTTATATGGAAAGGCAACTAAATATGAAAATCTACAAATTTTCCCCTTGAAAGGCAGCATGCTCTGAGTTTGTTTACTTGGTTATGTCCAGGTTCAAAATTGTTTTACAGGACACAGGATTTGCTCTCTTTCTTGAGGAGGCCCAATGTGTGTTTTTCTCAAAATGAGCATTTCCCCAGCTGCCTGGGGACAGGTTCAGCCCTCCTTTTAGACCTGAGAAAAGAAACATACATCTCTTCTTTTGGTGGTGAAGAAGGTAAGCATAGGCAAAATTAAGCAAATATGATTATTTTATGACATAGAAGATTTGGGGAAAAAAGTCCATGCCTATCTTCTACATTTGGAAATTACTTGACATTTTATGGGTATTGTAGAAAGAGCTGGTCCATGATGCCAGACACATAATTATGCGGTTGAATAAGGGAATTGCACAGAATAATACCTGCACCAGAAGCAATAATTGTTATATTAATATTGTGCTGCACTGAATTAATCCTATTTAGCAGCTGAAGCTGCTCTTGCTGGTATTTAAACTCTGCTGCTATGTTATGTTTAGGTGCACATCATGATTACAACTTTCATACCATCATTGGCTCAGAAATCTAAGAAACAGATAATTTGGACTGTTAATGCTGCAAGAAAAAAACCCAAAGAGTTAGAAAAAATCGCTACATTTAAGGCAAGCCCCTCCCCAAAATACCTATTTTAAGGTCTGGATCTGTGTTGCCATATGGAAAGTGTGTGTAACTGGGAGACTGGGAAGGAGCTACAGGGCACGGGTGGCCTCAGGAAAAGAGCTCTCACAAACTTCTTGTGACATTACTCTTGCTGCCTCTCTCATAAATATGGTGAGAAATGTCAGACAAATAAATACATGTATCCATGTGATAGCAGATCTATGCCTCTGGACATATCTTACAGGTTGGACAAAGTGCTCAGAAATAAACAAAAAAACCTGCCACAATCATTTTCATAAACACAGGAAAGTAACTGAAAGTTTTCTGCAAGAATAGGGAGGATACTTACCCCAGAAAACAGAAGATTTGGCTGTTGCCACTGGTCTTTTTTCTCAAGATTAAAAATAACACAGAGGAATAGTTTGTGGAACCAGCTCCTGAGACATCAGGTTTTCAGAATTTGGAATAAAAAAATGACTCTTTTGGCCCATGTTTGGTGAAAATAGTGGAAAGACTAGATTTATTTGAAAGAGAAATTAAAAAAATGTGAACAGTAATAAAAAATTGTACTGACTATGACAGTAGAACAATTTATAATTGGGGGTCAAGTATCCTATTAGTTTGGGGCTATTTCTCTTTAAATAGAAGACCAGTCACAAAGGATTCCTGAGAGATGATATAATTTGAAACTATATTGGAAAAAAGTTTGCTCCTCTCTTAAATTACCAGGGCCTTTCGTATCCTAGTAAAATACTTTATTACTTGATCTGGCTCTAGAGAAACAGTGATTCCATAACAAACCTTTCCCAGGACTTTAATTATTTCCTTTATTATATCCTGAAAAAAGACTAGGTCACTTCTGAAGGCCACAGAAAGAGTATGATATTTTTTTTTTCCCTGGGCAAACTAACAAAAACTAAAGGAATGTGTCTTTATATCACAATACTAAACTGAAGTTAGGTTGCTACGTACCAAGAGTGCAATAGTTCTGCTCCCAGAAACACGTCTCAGATTATATTTCAAGGAATCATCAATCTTGCAGTGAGTCTCTTAAAAACAGCCCTACCCCAACACAACTGTGAATCTTCTTTGCCACTATAAAAATAAGGAGGGCTTTCAAATGAAAGCCCATGGGGCTTGTGAATCATTGAGGTGCTTCTATAAAGGCCCTGGCATTTGAAGTTTCAGCGATGGACCCACCTGTGCATCCCAGCACATGTTCATGGTTCCAAGAGACTGAGGGGAGACCTCATTGTAGTTATAACTTCCTCCTGAGGGGAAGAGGAGAGGCAGGCATTGATCTCTTGTCCTTCATGACCAGTGACAGGACCAGAGGGAATGGCCTGAAGTTGTGTCAGGGAGGCTTAATTTCAATTTTAGCAAAAGGCTTTTCACCCAGAGGGTGGCTGGGCACTGGAATAGGCTTCCCAGGGAAGTGATCACAGCACCAAGCCTGACAGAGCCCAAGAAGCATTTGGACAATGCTCTCAGGCACAAAATGTGACTCTTGAGGATGGTGCTGTGCAGGGCCAGGCGTTGGATTCGATGATCCTTGTGGATCCCTTCCAACTCAGCATTTCCTGTGATTCTGTGAAATATCTGACAGCACTTGACCAGTGCCCTCTATGATGGTCCATTACACATCTTGTCCCACTGAAATCTGCCTGCTGACATGGGCACTCAACACAGAGCAGCCAGTGAAAACTAGAAAGATATGTAAAAATATTTGTCATCTTGAAAAACAAACAGGCAACTCAGGGCCCTCCTGTTTGTAATTCTACTGAGATTTTTTTTTGTGACAGAAAACTAGAGCTTAATTCACAGCTCAACTGCTAACTTTTTCTTTCTGCCTTCCTCCCTCCTTCTCTCCTTCCTTCCCTTCTTTCTTCATTCTTTTCTTCCTTTCACTGCTAATTCCTTCCTTGATAGTGAATTGAAAAGCATTTGCTTATCTACAAGATACGACTTCTCTATATATGCAGGTTATGATTTACCTCCATAAGAAGAAAAGGCAAAAAGAAAAACCACAAGCCATGCCACAGTTTCATTAAATATATAAAAAAAACCCCCATCTTCATTATGACTAATATCCATTCCTCTATCACTGCCTTATATTTCAGGGCATCCAAAACCTGTTGTTTATAGTAATTCACAGATTAATATGTGGTCCCTGATCACAACCAACTGCATGGGTGGAATTCAATCATGGTCTTCTACTGACAGTGGGAGCCACCAGGGTACAACTTGAGGCTTTATGAATGGTAGAAAAGCTTCAAGAGTGAATAATAACCCTGTTATTCAATCTGAGAATACATTTTGTTATTTATAGCATATAGAAAATTAATATAGATTTTTTTCAGGTAAAAATGAAAAATTAGAGCAACAAAATAATCACTTCTAATTTCAAATGAAAAATCTGTGGAGTAAGTACGGAAAGAAGGATTAATGGGCACTTGATGCAAGATTATTGGGGTGTGATTGGGAGGGCAAAGGATGGTTTACAAGGAAATCAAAGGGAAAATTTAACTGGAAAATAAGCACTTTCTGTGAAAGATATTAGATGACCAACTACTATAACTAGTCCTAAAACCATAGTAACAAAACCCAAACAGAAAGACAGATTTCACCAATGGCTTCTCCCCTCCAAACCACCTCAGGTCTGTTTTACTTTCAAGTGTGTTGTTTATATAGTTGTCAGTGGCAGTGCCCTGCAATATCTCCTGTACTTGTTGTTCTGGGAGTACTTGCAAGTCTGGTTATGCCAACAGGTCTGGCATTTCAAGGGAAAGCCAACAAAGCATTGGTCTGACAGGCAGAAACTCTTGCAGACTTCTGACAACATGAACTCATATGTATTTTTTTCTTTGTTTCTTTCAGAGTGTTTTATGGCGGAAAGAAAAAAAGAAGTCAAATGATCATTACTGGTTATTACTGGTTAGTTGAGAGCGCTTTTATAGCCAGTGGTGATTCTCGGTTATTGATTCTCAGCCATGTGAAGCCTGATTCTTCAATGGACCAATTTAAACTTGTCTGGGGTGGCTTTGCAATCTGTTTACCTGATTCTGCTCTCCCACCATCTTTTCAATACTTTGAGCCTCATTTCCTATATAACAGTTAATAAAAACAAACTGGCAAGAAACCATCTTTCCAAATTTATGAAACTGTTGTCTTGCTGTTATTTCACTTTTTTCTTTTTTTTCTTTTTTTTTTTTTTTTTTTTTCCCCAGGTTTTGTTTGCCTGTCAAGCTCATAGAGTATAAACATTTTTGAATTTTAGAAACCTAAGTTCACACAGTAATTGGAAGAACAGTCCCATAATTTCCAGCTCCAGAGGGAAGCTATCTTGGAACACAACAGCAAAAAGAAATCCGCGGGTGAAAGAAGAAACCTGGTCAAAATAAAATCACAGGTCATTGATTGAAAATGTAGATGTGATTATTTCTAACAAGCATTGAAGGAAGGCAATTAGAAGAAAATTACTAGAACTACATTTCTGGAACCTAGCTGAGTAGTGATTTTTAGACTGACAAAGATTTATAGAAGATCCAGTTTAAAGAAAGAAATGCAAATATTATGGGGACCTATCCCTTAAGTTATCCTTTAGGGATGTGCTTAACTTTGCATCACTGGGATTTAACTAGTGAATAGAGCTGAAGGGCTCCCTGATGACTCTGTTTTTACTCCTTCCATGCTGCCCTGAACAACTGCACCTGAGTGGGAGAGGTGCTCTCACAGAAAGCTCCACCAACCTTATTATCAGGTAGTATGTTTATTGCTCTGATCAGGAAAGCTGAAAAAACAAGTGTGGTCCAGTGTTTCCCTTGGCAGGGTCTTGTTGGGAACACTGGCAGTATTCATTCATAACGTGTCAGGCTAATATCTGTGCTTTTCTCTGTCCTTGAAGTGGCTTCTCAGTCACCTCTCCTGATGCCTTAGGGTTTTAGCCTTTATAATTTTTGAAATCCTGTATTGCATTGGTGTATCACTCCAAACTCCATATAGAGTGTTAGTTAACTGTCTTCACATTTTGGTTAGACAAAGCAATCCCCCTAGGCCTGAGATTCAAGAATACCCTACAGCCTCAGACCTTGAAAAGTACAAACAAAAGTGAATTGGGGAGAAGAGCAAATTGGGGGTGTATGACTTCATTACCTGAAGATGTAATTGGTGGATACCTGAATGAGGTAGAAGTGTTGAGGCTCACTCTGTATTTTCTGTACTCAGGGAAGCCAGGAATGTTTTATCCCACATCATCTCTGCCTTTGCTATATGCAGCTTCTCATTTCCAGTCCCTGCTCTGCAGCAGGTGGTGATGAGGTGTTTCCCCGCCTGCAGGCAGTTCAGGATACATTTCCTCTGGCAGAAAGAGGCAACAAAAACAGTTCCTGGCTGCTCTCTTCTGCTCCCCATTCCCGACTTGTTGCCCTGGCAGTGGGGCTGGCCTGGGGAGCCATGCTGTAACCAAAATAACAATAACAATCCAGATTAAAAAAAAAAAAATACCAACAGATCTTTTCCAGGAGAAGGTCATTTTTGTTTTCAGTCTAAAACACTCATAGTTCCCACATGCATACTTGCCTCTTCAGGTAAGGGCTGGCAAACAGGAGGCAGAAATGAACAGTTGCACGTAGAGGGGAGCAGCAAAAATGTTACTTCTTTGCCAAAAGAAGGGTATCATACATCAGCTTGGCTACTGAAATTAGACAGAGAAAGTCCTCACAATGTACTTGCCAGGTCTGACTCAAGCACAAACAAAGGCAGCAGCACTGGTTCTCCCTGGTCCAGGCTCTATTTTCATACCTCTGGAAAATAAATAACATAACACATACTTCCTACAGAAGATAGCCAAGGACTTTTCCACACTGCATTGCACATTGTTATATACTCTTCACATTCAAGGAAAATTATTCCTCAAATTATTCCTCTTTTTTCAATATGCAAAATATATCTAGCATATTTATATATGGGGGCAACAATTAGGAAGTACATTCTTATTTGTGAATTATCCTGTGATCCTGTCACACTGTCAGTCATATATAAAGTAAAAGATTGGAAATTCAATTTCAAGCTCTGAGTTTATTCATGAGTGTAATTCCCCTCCTGCTTGGCAGGATCAGGATTTCACCCAAAGCATTGCTAATACCCAATTAATCAGCTGACACAAAGTGAACAAATTCAGAACTTTCCAAGCACAGGAAAGCAAAATACCACAAGAATAAAAATTTATAGTGGTCAAGCTCTCTGTGGAGCAGACCAGGAGGGTCACTCCATTCCCCATTGCGATTAGGATCATGTCACTGTTCCCTGTCAAAGGAATGGACCTTGCCATGGCTTTTTCATTTCACAGAGCTGTTCCTGGGGATGCAGGAGCTGCTAACAGGCTTTGCTCCAGGTGTTCTCTCCTATTAAGCTGGTCTTAATCTCTGCTCTCTGTCTTGAGTTAAACAGGCAGCTGCAAACTAGAAGAAAGGAAGTGGTTACCCCAATGCCTATGGGAAAAGCATTGATGTTGCAAGAGGGCTTATCAACAACTCCTATATGTACAAAATTCATGGAATGGCTCCCTCCTCAGGGACTGGGAAAAGTGAGTTCCTACTTCTGCTGCTTCTGGGACTGGCTCTGGCTGATGCTGTAGTGTCAGTCTGCAGTATGGTAGCTTTTAGGAAATGTGTATATTGATAAAACCTTCAGTGGAACTAGAGCTTGCAACAGCAAAGACAGACGTTTGTTTTACAAATGGCGTGGACTGCTTTATTATTTCAATTCCACCTTCCAGGACCACTGAAAGGTGGAATTGAAATAATCAGGGGTGGGGAGATGTTTCTGCACTAACTCCTGCAAATGGGGACATTTGCAAAGTGGCAGCTGCCCTAACAGTGCTAACAGCTGTGTCTGCCCCAGCTTATACACTATTACAAACCCATAAGCAATTCAGGATTTTGAGTCGTAGAAAAGAGAGCAATCTGCCTTTTCTAAGATTTTGATTAATTGTTGCTGCTTTTAACTAATTTTTTTCTACCACAGTTCAATTCTCTAGAGGCACTGTAAAGCTCTGGCTGAATATTGAGATATGCAACAGTAAATTTTCCCTGGAGCAGTACTGGAGATAGCCCTTCTGTTTTCAGATGAGAAGCTTGACCACCTCTGCCCCTCATGGTGGGAGGGCTCAGGAGGTGTAGGTTCAGCTGCTCAGTCCAGTTAGCAGCTCTTTGTGTGCTCCTGGCATGGGGGCTGCACACTCTGCCTGCCAGCCTGCCAGGCCCTCACATTAGTGAGAAACATTGCTGCCTTCTAGTCATACAACAGTTTTGAGGGGGACATCTGCATCCCCCAACACAGATGGGTGAGAAATCTTTTACAGATGGGGACAGATTTGCTCCCTAGCAGCAGAGCAGGGTCTCTTTTTACTTCCCACTACCTTTAGCAGCAGGTTCTTGGATGCCCAGTGGTTTCAGCTGCAGGAAATATTGGGACATGTAGACTTCATGGTCTCCAAGGGGATGGATGGGCAGTCAAGTGCAGGTCACAGGAAATGAATTTTGGGCTCAGACCTCCAGAATCAAATAGTGGGATGGTTGTGTACTTCAGCTGTTGTGTGGCTCTGTCCTTTCTGTGCATTTGCACGAAAAAACATGCCAGAATCAACAACACAGCTGGTCCTAGGACCACTAGAGATGTGCCTGTGGGTTCTCTGACCTCAGCAGAGTCATAAGGTTGTGACCAAAGCCAGTGGGAATTGTGCAGTCAAGTCCTGTGACATCAGGTCAAATCACAGGAGATCCAGCACTTTCCTGATAATATTCCAAAGTTATCCCAGAGAAATAACTGATCAGCCACATTTTTGGCACATGAGTGAGATAAGACTTCTTCAATGTAAAGGAATATGCCTGCAGATAAATTTGAGCAGAGTGCCGTTAGACAATATCACTGACCTCTCATTTGCTGGTAAATCTCAACTGACCTGGTAAAATTTCTTTCTGGAGTGGTGAAGGGCAGGCAACAAGGGCACAAGCGATTGCCGGCTCGGCAGGGAAGGTGGTATGTTTTTTGTGCTGCAAAGCTAGCCCCTGTGACTGCCACGAGGGGGCCATTTCAGCTGGCAGCCAGCCACCCCTTCACACAGCCCACCACATCCACAGGGAGGTGGGAACAGCTGGAGGGGTAGCAGGACCATGGCCAGTTTACTGTTAAAAAGTGATTTAGCCACTTCCCTGTGCCTTCCTCTCCTTTCTGTTTGTCTTATGGCTAGGTATTCGATGTCCGTGGAGAAATACAAACATGTTTGAAGGATGCACATTTACACTAGCAACCAGCCCACTGCAACTATACCAGCTCTTGCTTATCCAAAAGTTGATACACTAACTGCAGTTTATTAGGGTAATCTGTATTATACATGTGAGTTGGGTGCACACAGAGATAAAAACTGAATGATTAAACTGTCAGGTTCAACTGATACTGTGTGACAGCTTTCCTACAGCAAATTGTATGGGGAAGGAATATGGAAACCTTATTGTGGTAACATGGCTTCCATCTCCTGTGTTCTAAAGGACCCCATATGAAATATGCTTATTGCAAAAAAGGTATTTTTTTTAGTTCCAGAGTCCTTTAAGTAGGAAGAAAAGTCACACTGTGTTTGTTTAATATAGAAGTATTTTCTCAATTACGAAGTTCTGCCATTCTAGAAATCAACATGAATTTCCAAAAGGAAAACTCCTACTGATTTCAGTAGGACCAAGTGTTCATTCTATGAATTGTTTCATTTAACCCTCAATACACAAATAATTAAAATATTTAAAAATATGGTAGGATTTTATTCTTTGAAATTTAATTCGAACCTGCTAAAACAGACAGTTCAGTGAAGTACCTAATCCACCAAAATAACCTAAAACCATGTGCTTTTCAAATCACCCTAAAAGGGGTTACGTCTGCATACAGTTTCCAACATATTTGGACTGTAAAATGTTTCTTAATTTATGTTCTTTGGCTTGTCTCCAGCAGCTCAAGCCTTCAATATTGTATTGATGCCATCCTAAGACATCCAGTGCTTTGTTCTCCATAGGGATAGCTGTGGTCTGAAGTTACAGGTCCATGTGGTTTTGAGTACACATTATTGTGCCAAGGTACAGGAAATTAGTCTGTAGTTCTACCAACAGTTTCAGTGAGGCAGACCGTACTTTGTGTCCAAAGGCAAAATTCTATGTTCATTACGCTTTAGCTCTACTTTGGGAAATGCTTTTACGTTGATTTAATCTATTAAAAGTCTTAGGCCTTTTCTAAGAATGCAGAATTGGCTAGTCTAAAATAGCAGTTCTGCTTGGGCACTTCCATTAATTTAACAATAGCAGGATAATTCCTTTATTCTCTCATAGGATAAGACTAGCTTACAGGATACAACTACTTACCTTGCAAGATAAATACAACTTTTTTAAAAATAATGAACACTCAATGTGCAAAATTGGAGGAAATTACTTTTACTTTGGTAGAGAGAGCTTCCCTGATGAGCTGGAAAGTGCTGTGCCAAGCAGCTTTAGGAAGGGAGTGATGGGGAGGGAAGTTGGGGTGATTTTCTTTACTGTACCTGAAGCTACGAACCCCAAGGAGCTCATCAGGGCAATCCTATACCTTTTCTTTGGACCTACATATTCATGCTCTTCCCTGTGTCATTTCTAGTTACAAAGCTTACCTTGTTTATGCAACACTTTTTGTGGGAGTTTTTTATTGGACCCATCCCAGCTCATTCTCCAAGTGTATTTGCTGAGGATGTGAGCTCAATGGCTGCAGTGGGTGGAAGTTTAGGTGCCTCATCACTGAGCCCAGTCCAGTGCCATTTCACATGCAGCTGATGCTAGTTTAACATCAGATTACTCTCCTTTAATATCCTGGAGCTCTGCTTCCCATGCCTTTCAGGAACCTGTTCATCAGTATTCCATCTGAGCCTCTGCAAGCTTGTCCTCTTGCAGAAAGCCTAATTATGTGTGAGACAGAAAAGAAAAAGAAGTCCAGACAAGTTTCTCTCTTTCAACACTAACAGAGGATCCCCCTTCCCTTTAGCTAAAGAATTGAGTAAAAATGAGCATTTTTCTTCTTTTCTGATAGATTGAGAGATCAAAAGAATGACTAATTGACCAAGCCTGAGAGGGTCTAATTGACTTCAGCCCTAGACTAAATCACTGTTCTGCACCTGTTTCGAAGAGCTGATTCACAGCTTGATCCAGAGCTCTTTTGACTTTAGTTTTCATTAGGACTCACAGTTGCAACTGAAAAGGAGCATTTCTTGATAATTTTGGTGAATTTGATTGCAATGCCTTGGCCCTTTGATAGTGTTTTAAATAATTTCTTAAACTTCACAGTAAAGCATTATAAAGGATTATTGAGTACATCTGAGTACTAGCAAGACACTGAAGAATATACTGTAGGCCATATGTAGAACATGGGTATCACACAGAAGAAGGCTACTTTGAAGTAAATAAATGTCTAAAATTCCCATTTTACTTTTTTTTTTCTCAATGTGGTGAAACAGCTGCATTCCATTCTCTCCTTCAGAAGTGTTCAGTTTTCAGTAGTCAAATAATTTTATAAACCTTTTGTATATTAATATTTCTAGACTTGTAGCTGAAAATGAGAAACTATTTTGGTCTTATGATGATTTCATAGGATGTACTGATGGCCTGAGAGCTTTCATCAACCATTTCTTCTTTTAACCTTATTCCACATGATGCATGCCAGTCTGTGGAGTCTCAGTACACAGAGAGAGTTTTGAGTCCAACCTCACAAGAAGTATGAGACTGATTTTAGGAAAACTTTCAGATTTGTTTTTCTTCCATCATCCACTTGAACCTGCTGTTCTATCCTTCAGGTTCTGGGTGCAACAGGAAATCTGCAGCATCCCTTAGGTGGGCAGTGTGCCTCAGGGAAGGAGTTCTCTGCTCCTCCTCTAGCATACCACAGTCCCACAAGGTCTCAAAGCTCCCATTTCCTGCTGAATGAAGGGTGAGAGAGACTTAATCTTCCAGGACAACAGCCTTGTCTGAGGCAGATGCTCTTTATACCTCTGGAATTATTTGTAAATTCCACTCTTACAGTTGTGTCAAGCCCTCTCCTCTCCTCTCCTCTCCTCTCCTCTCCTCTCCTCTCCTC